>VTPC01077604.1:0-11095 GCA_011009095.1 Ignelater luminosus | reverse complement strand
GATAACCAGGAAAACCAAACTAAAAAACAACTAAAAAGAGTACAGTATAACCATGGAAACGCCAGTAAAATCAGACTTGGACCCAGTTTTAAGCTAAAACCTTTTTAGTGAAGCTGCGGCCGTTAGAGTTTAAATAGTTAGGTTAGTTTGCGTTTTCTGTTAACGATTTTTGAAACAATTTTATCTTTAGTTAATACTGTAGCTTTGTATACAAATACATCGAATATGTCAGCCATGTGACCACAGAATTTACTGTTGGTTAGGCAAGACATCTTGCATTATTGCCAGCTCTGTTATGATAAACATAATGTAGTTTTCCAATGACGTAGTATTGCATACATGATGAAACTACTTAGAAACTTAAATATTTCAAATTGATTATCTCGCTTTGGATGCGTTAAAACAAACTTACCTCGATTAACTCACAAAAAGTCTTGAAAAAGACTGATCTTTAAATAGAACAAAATAATCTGTAAAAAGCGCAAAACAGACAACAAGAAATCACAGAACGTACGTATCCGTAAGGGCGTTACTCCATAGCGCGGCCAAAGTTGAAAAATAAAATTTCGTGCCACTTTTAAATTAGTGGTCACATGGCTTCTGAAGATATTCAATGTTCCAGTAGGTACTAATGGTCTGCAAAAGTTATATACAATTAATAAATAAGGCAGGTTTAGCACAGAATAACAACCTGAGGTTGATAACTTGACAGACTCGGCAATTAAAGTGTTACAATCATAAGTAAATCTAAAAGTAAACAAAAACAATGGCATAGCGATTATTAGATTTTTAGAAGACGTGATGTAGGCCCCAGGCATCAAGTAGAAAAAATCTACAAAATTCAGAAATAATTCTGATTAGAATTGTTTTTTATGCAATGGTTCTTTAGGGTGTCTTTATGAAACCCTGAAGTTTTTCTCTTCTATCGAGGTCGGGGTCTTCTCTCCGGGATGGAAAAAGAGACATAAATCAGTTTTTCGTCAATTTTTTAGTTTGTTATCATCTTTATGGCAAAAGTAGCTATGTACAAAATTAAACCTAATTACATTTTCTACAAGGAATGGTTCTATACACATTTTTCGTCAGATTGGTATCGCCAAATTTTGGACAAAAAGCTGGAAGTGAAAAATGAGCTTTTGGTTCTCCAGCATTTCTATATACTCATGAAGAATTTTTTTGTCGAATTTCGTCGATAACAAATTTTATGTACCTTAATGTAGAAAAACCGATCGGAACTAACCTTTCGTTATTAGCGAATAGTTTAAGGGATATACGATGCACGCCGTAACTACTTACCTATAAATGTTCAGCATTTTTTAAAGAATAAAATAAAAAAGATATTTGTTGGAAAACTCTAGCTGTTCCGGAGTTAGAATGTAATTAAGAACAATTCGCAATTTCCATGTTTGGGGAGCCTAGACGGGAAAGGAAAGGAGGAAACTTGCAAACTTTTTGAATAATACTCCATCTAATGTGATATAAACCCGTGCTAAAACTCAGCTTTCTTTTAATTAGTTCAGGGTCAAAGCTGAGCGACTGAAAAAATTTGACGAAACGTGTACAAAACCTTTTTTGTAGAATATCTGATTACCTATAATTTTGTATAGCTATTTTTGCGATAAAGTTTGTGACGGGAAAAAGTCGAAAAAGGGCCTAAGGCCCGTTACGGATGACGGAAGTTGTTCAATTCCGTAGCTCAAGTCGAAGACGGGGTGGTTCTAGCTAAACTTACCTTAACCAAAAAGAAAAAGAAAGCTTGCACAATCAAAAACTCTTGACAAATTTATAGAGAACCAACGGCCAGCCCACGCAGCTTCTTGTAAACTAACACCCTGTATATAGGTTTCTTACAAAACAACACTCTATACAAGCGGATCTATAGAATATCACCCTGTATACAGATAACTTTATAAAACATTTAGAAAGAACACTTCAATAATTAGAAGTAATCTTGCAATAATTTACTTTTGAAGTTTTTAGCTAACACTTATAATTTTTAACAAAGGAGTCTAATTGGTACTCCCACTTACTTGCCAAAAAAACAGACAATAGCAATAAACAAAAAATTTTGTATTCAGGCTGAAAGTCGCTGGTCGCGTCTATGTGCCAGTGATAAATAAATAAGAAAGGTAAATCAAATAAAGTCTTAAATCTTGTTAATTTCACTGGTCCTCTGGTTACATGTAATAAACCTTTTATTACACTTTGCTCTTCAATAAAGCAACAAATTGAATTTTACTGTGGTTTATTATTCAAAAGAAATAAAATAAAAACATACGATTAAACAAATAAATATGAAAGGTTAGTAACTTAGCGTAAATAATAATATAACGAAATAGGGCAAAAGAAATTTATACGAAAACACAAAGATTTCTTAGATTATAAATATGTAACAAAGATTATCCAATACCTAAAGCGAAAAATGAATTTTTAAACACCAAACTGTGATTAAATATAATTTAACTTTTCCAAACCAGAAAATCGATTGATTACTTTTAAAAATATTTCAAAGGACGCTAGATAATATAAAGGGTTTTCCAATAAGAGGTGTTATTTTGAATAGCCCGCTATTTCGGTAGATGTCACTTTTGAAGCTATCATTTTTTGACATTTGACAAGTAGAAACTACGCCATTAATAAATATGGAACGATACACGCTTCAACAACGCATTGAAATTATTAAAATTCACTATAAAAATGGTGAAAATTTGGCAGAGACGGTTCGTAAAACTCGAACATTTTTGGGTCACCGTGAAGCACCTTGTCGGACCGCAATACAGAAATTGGTGAAAAAATTCGAGCTCTTGGGACAAGTTAGTGATGTGAAGAATAAAACCCGTGCACGTCGCTCAAGAACAGCCGAGAATATTGCTGTTGTAGCCGAAAGTGTTAAAGAAAACCCAGGTTTGTCCATTCCTCGTCGTTCTTTGGAATTAGCCATTCCACAAACGTCATTACACCGTATTTTGCATAAAGATTTGGGTCTTAAGGCTTATAAAGTCCAGTTAACACAAGAACTCAAGCCGGCCGATCATCAACAACGTCGTGTCTTTGCTGATTGGGTCGTTGAAATGCATGAAAATGATCCAGAATTCCATCGAAAAAATCATCTTGAGTGATGAGGCCCATTTCCACCTCGGTGGCTTCGTCAACAAGCAAAATTGTCGGATCTGGGGCTCAGAAAATCCAAGAGTTATTGTTGAAAAGTCTCTCTATCCTCAACGTGTGACTGTTTGGTGCGGTTTATGGTCCGGCGGAGAAATTGGACCTTACTTTTTCGAAAATGAGGCTGGAGCAACAGTTACGGTGACTGGATTGCGCTATCGAGAGATGATTAACGATTTTTTATGGCCGGAATTGGATGGTATTGATCTGGACAACGTTTACTTTCAACAAGACGGCGCTACGTGCCACACAAGCAACGAAACCATTGATCTTTTACGGAAAAAGTTTCCGGACCGTGTTATCTCTCGAAGAGGTGATCACAATTGGCCACCGAGATCTTGTGATTTAACACCTTGCGACATCTTTCTTTGGGGCCACGTGAAAGAGAAGGTCTACGCCAACAGCCCAGCGTCGATTCAAGACCTCAAAGATGGAATTCGTGAGGCTATCGAGGACATAGGGCAGCCTCTTTGCGATTTGGTTATGGAAAATTTCATGAAAAGGATATTGTCCTGTAAGCGTGGTCGTGGTGGTCATTTGCCTGATGTTATTTTCCACTATTAACGGCATACCTTCCTCTTTATAATGAAATAAACATCCGATCATTTATATTAAAAAATGGCACTTTTCTTTGAATATCAAAATAACACCTCTTATTGGAAAACCCTATAAATCAATTATTGTTACCTTGAACGTTCAAAATACAAGCTAAGTATTTTTACAAAAAGATATATATAAACGTCAAATTAAAAACAAGATTTTTAATAATTCTTTTGAGCGAATTTTTAATTTAAACTACACAAAGTGCCCGCTACACAATAAATGGTTCTCTTACATACTACTTGATTCCTCCCGGTTTCTTTCATTTCGGAATATTACCTGTGAAACACCAGGGGCTCGGAAGCCTCGTTGCGTTCTATACACTTAAACGGCAGCCCATAAATGTTTTCAATTTTACGGGCGTTTCTATGGTTTAACAAAAGGTTCCCACACACTATCGAATTATAGCGTTTTTCTCTTTAAAAGTTATTATCAATGAACAAAAAAAAACTTAGTTTGTAATGTCCACCGTACTGTTTTACACCATAATCCACTCAAACGAATGGTTTTTCTTCTACAATACAAATATAATTAGAGGACCAACTCGCTTGATGTTATACGAATGGCCCCGCAAGAGACATGACTACACAAGATAAATTTAAATCAATAAAACAATCCTTACTTGTCACTTTACGCAATCCCAACTATACTTTGTTAGACTGACGCGGTGAAACACTAAGGAAACACCGTTTTCCACTAACTTAAAAGTCAACAGGTAAAACCTTTTAGCTTACGGGTTAACACTTTCATCCGCTAAACTCAGTGTAATTACAACCCTTTAAAAGCCCATCTTCTAGGGTTCACCAAAAAAAATCTATAACGGGAAAAAATCGAAGAAGTGGTTTAATTCTCGTATAAGCCAGATCGGAAGATGTTAAATCCCGTAGCTCGAAGTCAAAGATGGGGGGGGGGAGGTTCAAGGATAACAAATAAACCTAAAACTTAAATGAGGACGCCAGAAGCTGAACTAGAAGAAAGAGACCATCGGCCAACCCACGCATCTTCTCGTAGGCTGACACCCTGTATACGGAGTCCTTCCTAAACAACACCCTGTATATAAAAACTTAAAAATCGTGTTCTGAGGTTAAACTGTATTCTCTTTACTTACCGGGGAATATATCTATATTGGTTCTGCAACTTAAAATAAAATAAACTTTATAAATCTCCAGCTTCTCTCTCGTTTTTCAGAACTATAAAAAAAGCTTTATTCACAAAAATCAATTATTCTGATTGTCACTAAAAGTCAGGATTCCTTCGTTACGGTAGTACCTAAATAGCTTATAAAACAGAACAAACTTCTAAAAACTGAGAAGGCATGGTTACGTTCAGTATAACTTTTAAATACTTAATTTCCACAGAACACAAATCTTTAATTTTAACGAAAAGAATAACAGTCTTTCTAGTAGACACTGGTGATGAGATGTTGCTTTCACCAGCCAGGGAGTAGGATAAAGGTAGCGGAGTCGACAAACACCCATCCCATAACGGTAATTTCCAAAATAACTGAACAACAAACACCAGAAGAAAAACTGAATAAATTCATATGGCTGACACGACACGGTTATTTTTTACACGTTCCTTCTAATTGAAGTCTGAATACGATGAACTTTTCTTTCACCTTATAAAAGTTAGAAAATGGGTTGAACCCTTCATCTTATAAGTTTAAATCCAAAATCCGCCCAGTAGGACGTTGATTTTTAATCTTTCCTTAGGCCTCCCTCAAGGATTAACCAAAATGCAGAAAACCCGCCAGGCCACCGGCCCACAACACGCGGAATCAACCACTCCTTACGGTATCCAGATTTCTACTCCCCGGGGGACACACAAAGTTTAACAAAAGAAGCAATTCGATATAATCAAAAAGCTAGTTGCACACTGTATTATTAAATGAAACACAGACGGTAAATTGAGACATGGAAAAATACCAAATGTTATTTCTTTAAGGTGAAGCTGCCTTTTACTCAGACAGAAATTTGCACAGAGCAAACATTTTTTTCTTAGAAGCAAACTCGAATGTAAATAAAATTTCCTCGAAGTGATAAAAACCGAAAAGTATAATAGAGATTTATAAACAGTTGTGAGCTAGCACAAGGCACGTTTTGGTAATAAAATAATGTATGGGATTTCATTAATGAAAGAAGCATAAAACAATTTATTGAACACATTTTAATTCTTAACAACAGAACTCCAAAGAAAAATATCTGTTAGCAAAATAATTAAGCTGCTAAGCATTAAAAAGCAAGATGAAACGATAAATTCGTATTGAATAAATGCATTTAAAGCGAAACTTAAAGCAGAACTCGGATGAGTACGCAAAATTTTAAAATGACATTACAACTTGATAAGAAGCAGAGAAATCGACACAAAGAAATTTCTGTCCCTTTTCCCACTCTGGTAAGGGGGCGCCGACCTCGGTAGAGGGAAGAACTTTAGGATTTCATAAAAACGGTCTAAAGATCCATTATATGAAAAAGAACTTCTAGACACGCTGCGTTAAACACTTGGTTCCTTGCAGTTAGAGGACCTTCTAGTATGCTTCTTCTGCTGTAAGTGGAGTTAAGCTGTTTCGCTCTTTGTGGAAGCTTCTATTTGATAGTCTGATCTCGTCATGCAAATTTCGGAAAGGTCTGTCTTTTGTGTTTTTATCAAACTTAACTTTTCTCTTTTTCTGAATTGTGGGTGCTGTTATTTTAAGATGTTGTGTCCTTGGCACTATAGCTAATGGATGTTATAATGTTTAAAGGGGGAATTAGTGACATCAAGTTTCATGATGTTACTTGTGTTTGGTCTCTTCTTCAATAATAATAAATGATTTAGCAGTGACTCTGGTCAGCATGGAGTTCACCATCCAATTCCTCTTACTGTATTAACATTCATATAACAACCTTAGATCGCATTATTATAGGGTTGCATTGTTTCAATGATTTTAGTGCAATTTTGTGGATCGAGTTGGTCTTACTAATGCTATTGCTTGCTTTCGGCTTAACTTCTTAGTAGAATGGAATTTCCACTAAATGAGAAATATCAGATAATTGCTGTCGAAAGGTAGCTTTAGCAAACTAAAAGTAAAATTTAGTGATCAATTCCAATAACAAACAAATAACAAGCTACATTTGGTGTTTTTAAAATGTATCTTAAGCATTTTGTTCTTCGACAATTGTTCATCTGACATAAGCAGAATTGAGTTTAAGAAGTTTTTGGATTAATTAGTACCCTTCGCTCAATTGTGGAGTCCGGTTACCAGTATTGAACTTTTTAATTTAAATAGATTGTAACACTTTTTGTAGATTAATATATACTCAGTGTCTTCCACGAATCCTCTTTTTAAAGAACCGATGCCACCTTGGTAAACATTCTTCAATCAATTGTTTTGATTTTGTAAATTTCAATATTGCTGAATTGGTCAACTCGAAGCTTATGTTTTATCTTGTTTTTCTAAACCATTTACGTATTGTCTTTTTGTACACATCAATGTGAATATTAAACAGCAGTCGTGAACACTCGATGAGAATTAACATCTACTGTTAACTACATGTTGGAGGTAACTGGTTTTGACCTAAGTACTACCAAAACTTATAGCTTACAATGCAGCAAAAGAAAACTCCCCCGAAAAATCAAATTTAAATCTAAATTTTTTAATTAGATACTTTAAAATATTTGAAATTCCTATTGCAAAAGCCTTTGGTTTTCCAACACAGAATAGGTTTTTTAATCAACAATATCTTTGATTAAGTGTGTTTTGAGAGATTTATCTTAAGGGCAAAAATCAAATTTAAGTCTTAGATAAGGAGAAATAAATCGAGTAGGAGTTAATAATTAATAATACCAGTAGTATCTTGGTTTAGTTGACTGATTTTTCATTTCAATAAGGTAAGGTGTATCAGGTTGACACGATACTAAAAATCGAAACAAATACTTGCTGTTGTGCATAAAAGAGGCTAGTACCGTCAGGATCCTTGCAAGCTGCAAATCCAGTAATTTATCAACCGTTTACAATCAACGCTCTCTTTATTATAATCTCTTATACTAGATGTATTTTAGTAAAACCGAACAATGGATAAATTTGTGTTTATTATTAGCGTTGTCAAAACTTCTAGGTTGTTCAACAAGTCTCACCTCAAGCAAGCTAATCACCAATCGTCTGCACAAGAAATGGCATTACAGAACAAACAATGTTTTTTTAATTAGCCTATAAGCTGACATATTTTGTGCAGACTAACCAGAACACTTTTCAAACACAGGATTCCTGCTTATAGCCAGTATTCTTTTGAAAATCCAGACTCTATGGGTATGGCAAAAACTGCACCAATTTCCTGATTTCTTGCCATGGTGCTTCGTTTTGTTTCTATTAATCGTACTTTGAAGAGAAACGACAGCGTATTCTTTAAAAATATCAACCAAGATTCTTAATTTTTTTTTTCATTTTTAGCTTGTTTTAAAATTAATGGGTTTCCAACTTGTTATAGGTTAACACCTAAAGTGCCACCATATATTTGGTCGTAAACGAGTCCTAGTGGCTTATTAAATTGATTGTATGCAGGTTTACTATGAACAGGGTATTTATATAAAAGATATATTTTTCTTATTTTTCGAATTATTATTGTTTCCTTTTGATGCCCACGGCTGACCAGCGCGGCAGTAACGTATGTTTCTTCTATAGAGACCACGGCAGACAACTAATCCACCAAGCCTCTACTAGCCTGTCGCTTAAAAAGTGACTTTACACTGATCCGCGGGTAGGTTTTTACTTATCACATCTTAGACTAGGAAAACGAGTGTGTCAAAGTGTTAAAAAAGAAGATTTTTAGGGCATACCCACTTTTAACAACTCGAAAACTATTTACCGATTTCGATAGACTTTATATATGTAATCCCTTTGAGGTCAAACGCAGATCCTATACTGTCTCTCCTCCTCGGTAAAATAAAGGAGATGTAGGTCAAAAAAATCATCTGGATCTTGTTGCCCAGAATCAAGGAGTTTGAGAAGAGGGGCTGTTTGTTTTAAAGTCCGTAGGAGTGCGTAAGGAGTGGCTGGGGTAGGAACTTGGCGAAATATTGTATTCCCGTTTGGAGTGTTTGTTTCCGTAGTAGTCCTGTGTTCAATAACTATAGAAACATTTCCCACATCGAGTGGCGCCACTAGGAGAGAATTGTAGAGCAAAAACAAGAAGAGTTACGATGGAATTTAGCTTGTATACTTAATAGAAAAGCTAGAAGCTAGCAGAAAGATACTTAACACTAAATGCCGATTCAAAATTTTATTTCTGTAGCTTCTTTCCATTTTTGTAGATTTTAAAGTTTGTGGTAGGGAAAACGCACCAGCTCTAGCCGTCCACCAACAAATCAATTATTGTTTTATAAAAAAATTATGGCACCATAAATAACAGAGATTTTTAGCTTTGTGTTATCTACCATCCTTCGTTCTTAGGATTATGTTACATTCATTCCGGGAAATAAAAGTTATATGTTACCTATTAGCATTTATTTACTGCCAGTACGTGCTTGTGTTTACTACGACTGCCATTGAGTGGGTTTTTATAAACGAGAAACGGTCGCATTCTACGTAAGATTTGCGCATTTTTATGGACCTTTTCGTAACAATTTTTGTTTGGTAAATTAAAGCAATGGTCCTTCTTAATATTTAATACAACAAATCCTGGATTTTAATTAAACAAATGTCAAAAATAAGGTAGGCAGAGTACCGATATTCACAGATTCGTCTAGTCACCCGCTCGCGGCCTTCCACTGTCGTGCAGTACATATTCCACAATACTGAGATTTTATATTATTGTTCTTCGACTTTTTAATTTAATTTTGTTGATTAGCACCCACATTTATTAATCTTTCCATTATTTATTTGATGGTTATTATTCTCTTCAAAAAAATCTAATTTTAGGAAGTCAACATGTCCAAACAACCAACTTAAGTGAAAAATTTACTTTTAAAGAGTATCGTGTAGAAAATAGGAATTAAATTCATTGGTTTATTAATTATTTACTTATTTTGTATTTGCATATATTTTTTTTAATAAATTCTTTTCGTTTCCATAAATCGTTTATGAGCAAATGCAAGAAAGGCATAAAATTGTTAAATTATTTTATGCTTATGGCGAGTAACAAAGATTTCGCTAAATGAGATTTAATTTGCCAAACATGTGATCCGAATGAAGCTTCCAAGAACTGGTATGTAATCATTTCAGAAATAATCATACATCACGTTTATACAATGTTTATAGCTTTGTTTCTTTAAAGGGCGGCTACTAGGACCTTGACGGCGGATTTCTAGTAAGTTGCGGCGGATTACGGGGCCAAAGTGTCGGTTTTAATGAATTATTTTTTTTCATATAAAACTAAACGTTTAATGACTTTTGACGATTGAGGATGTATATCATTTAAATATGCATAACTATACAGAAAGTTTCATTGATAAATATTATTTCGTTTTAAATTTAAACGAATTTAAACTTCAAATATGCTTTAGGTGGCAGAGGATTGGTGCTTTTACCCTATCTAGTTTGCAAAATTATCGGTTGGAATAGTGAGAATATTTAAAACGTTCTTTTGGATTTTTGTACGTGTTATTTTTACTAAGGCTTATTTCTTTTTATCAGTTAGGGTGTCCTTATAAAAGAAAAATAGTCTTTCGATGTCAACACTAATAATCGGTACATATTTACATTTTGCAATTAACGATGGTTCCAAGTTGAAATTATTGACTATTTCGCCTCAATGGTCTGTGAGTTTGCTAAACCTTCGTTCTTAACCAGTACGTTTTCAAATTTCCCTACAGCATCAGGCACTTTTTCTAATTTTATTTTAAAGTCTTGTATAATCTGAATTGCCACTGATAGCTTACTTCCTCATTTTTCAAGTTTTGTGATAGTTTCGCTGATGAACTAGTAATTCGCTTTTATGAATGCGAGGTTTTGCTGCACTTCCGGTTTTTTAAAAATATTCTGCCGGTCTTTAAATGATTGGGATGCATTTTCTAAAAATTTCAACAAAGTTTCTTTAAAGTTGCTGGAGTTAGCTGCATAATACACAGCCGCATTCAGCCATGTTTCCCATCTAGTAATGACAGGTTGTGGTGGAAGCGGAGTATGGATTTGGAAGTTTTTCAGTAAATTGTTGCACCGTCAAAGGCGCTTTTAGAAAAGACTTTTTGCTATTTTTAATTAACTCGTTAACCAGAGGAAATTTAATCCGTGCGCTATGCAAGTAGACTGTGTGAGATTACTATACAAAACTTTTAAATTAGACGCTGCTTTTGGCATATATACAGCCGCATCTGTCATTATTAACAGATTCAGTTGGGACTACGTGCGGAAGAA
>VTPC01077603.1:0-13117 GCA_011009095.1 Ignelater luminosus | reverse complement strand
CCAAACGAAAACTTTGTAAAAATTTTGAAAGAAATCATTTCCTACACTATTTGCGATCTAGCAGTGAAAAGTCGCAAGACACTGGTTTGGGGTTTGGTAATAACAAGTTTCTTTTTAATTAAATTTGTTAATTGTGCTTACATACGTGCATATAATGTAACACTAGTGGGAGGAAAAGACAAAAACAAAATTCGTTTATTTCGTATTCAAAATACATAGGTGGTATCGGTAATAATTAATAACAAAATAAATTTTACCATAGTAATGGAGACAAATCATTAATTTACAAGAACTGTTAGATAGATAAGGTAAATAAACTAAATTATGAATAATTTGAAAAGCAGTAGGTCACTAAAACCTTTTCGATGTTTTCAGGAGCAAAACTTCTTCGTTTGTCATTAAAAATGAGATTATACGCAGAAAATGACCTTTCAACATCTACAAATGCTAAAGGTGCAAATCTAAAGTACGGTAAATATTTAATTGAAATATCACTAGGAAGATCTACTTCTTCCCCTGACAACACTTTATCTATAACATCTAAAAAATTAAAACCAACATTTTTGTCAAGAACTGAGTCAAGTTTGTGTTGCACTATTCCAGCGATATGCCCTTTAGCGTTACCTATTTGTGATCTTGCTGCTCTAACAATATTTAAGGTTTCGTTAAGGCTAAGACTTGACTTTTTTAATTTTTCTATAGCATCTGAAATGCACAAAAAGTTACTAGCAATGTACAAGATATTATTGCCTAAATGCTTATCTTTCAAGAGAAGTTTTGCACTTTTTATTGAAGACGCATCGTTTTCACTGAAATCATTAACTAAATATGTTCCTCATTATCTTTAATAGGAGCTGGCAAGCTAGCTATTATATCTGAGAAATCCACAGCAAACATATCGGTCACGTTTTTCTTGAAAACTTTCGGCGTACTTGAATGGTACATTTTCTTTTGTCAGATAAGAAATTTTACAAGTACAAATGTGTTTGATTTCACAAGTCGTTTTTCCGGAGTCGTATTATATGATATCATCATTATCTTCCTCTTCGGAACCTGTGCTGTTTTCAGCATGCTCCTCGGAGAGATCATGTTCTTTGTTGGAGCTACTGCTGGTATCTGCAATTACACTCTTTCCAGGTTCAATGTTAAGACGAGATTTCTTGCGTCGAGCACGGGGAGTAGTATCAATAACTCCAAATCTTTTTTAGCGCAAATAATTTGTTAGCACAACATTTACTGCCCACAGTTGGATTCTAATTGTCATCGGCAGGGGGGATCTTACATAAAACTTTATTTTTATCGGGAAGATAAACGCCTGTAGCACATCAAATTTTGGCTTATTATTGAAACATTGGGTTCACCCCGCTTGATTATTTTATCCATAATATGTAACGTAGTTTTCAACATTTCCGGAAATGATTCTTTGGGCATACCCGTTGTCGTGCTATTTTTTAGTTTGAAGTGAGTTTTCCATGCCAGTTTTCTGGGCTTAAAGAGGACTACGTCCAGCGGTAGGCAGATATGTGTCGAATTTAGAACCAAGCAAATGAAAAACACATCATTTTCCTCGCATAGCTTTAAGACGTGAGGATTAAAGTAAGACACCAAATTATCTCCGATAAGAACCTTTTTGCCTGCAAGACGTTTGGCATGAGGCAAGAAGGACGACTCGAACAAATCTTGGAAACCCTTTACTGCAGCAAGGTTTTGCGCAACACGGAGCATCTTGCAAACCATTTTGCTATATATATGTTGAGCCTTATAGATAATTTACAAAACAAGAAGTCTGCTATCCGTTGTTCCGCACATCATTAAGGTTGTAGCACTTTTTGAATGATTTGATACCTTTTCGGAATATTTAGTGCCACGACGATATAGTCTTTTGAATTTTCCTGGATCATCTGAAACATTCGTCTCATCGTAGTTAAAAATGTTGGCAGGTGAGACGTCTTTGATTGGCTCATGCAAATTGTTAAAACATTGCTCTAATGTTTTTCGCTATACAGTTACACGGGCTTTATTTATATTGGTTGATAAACGTGGTGTTATATCACTTTTATGTCTTTCAAAAACACCGCAGGCCCAGTCCCTGCCAGGAAGATTGTTGCTAAATTTCGGAACCACCCCACCTTTACTATCCAAACTTTGCCTATCATGCGTAAATCGAGCATATTTAGGAGAAATCCCCAATCGGCACATTTTGGGGCAGCATGTACAAAGCTCTTTTCTTCTTCTTTGGTAAAAACAAATTGTCTACCAGGTTTCCTAGCACCTTTTCCGTAAAATTTATTATTCAGCTATCCAAAAGGAATTTTCTAATGTCGCGATGTGGCCTTCATTGACATTTTGCCTTCAGCTACTGCACGTAAAGCCTTCTCCATATTTTCGTCTGTATAATTTTTGTAGCTCATACTGCCAGCAAGCCTTTTATATACACGCACCATCTGTAAACAAATAATTTCAATGTAGACAATCTTTGAAAACGTTATAGAGGGGCGAGTTTGGTCGATCAAGGTCGCTCTACTCCTGCGATTAATCTGACCTCACGACACTAATGATGTGCCACTTAGTAAACCGTTCATGCAAAATAACTTATCTTTGACAGATATTTGTAACATGTGACAGTTTACATAGTCTAAACCAAAAAAGGCACGAAACCATTACTTACTTTTGTACACTCACAGTTTTCTGAGACTTACATTTTGTGATAAAACTTGCTACGAAGTTATCAACTCTGTACACTTGCCGCTATTGTAAACCCAGTCAGTTAAACAATGATTCAGGGAGATTCTTGACGACGCATTGCTGTCGTCTGCGGCTTTCTCTCGTGATTGGTCCGTACTCAAAACAAGTTAATTTGAAGCGAAGAAGTGGGTATCAAAGTCGCCTCGCGATATCAATGTCACCCCACTTAACGGTAGTATGTATGTGTGTAAATGTTCTATTGCCAACATGAGAAGTATGATTATGTTAGATTCTAGGACTGAACGAAAAAGTTTTCAGTTTATTCAATCATTTTATCATTATGTTGCTTATCAAAAAACGTAAGTACAGAAAGATGGTCCATGTCTAATTCTAGAAACGTTACCTGGTCAAACTTCTTGTACAAGACGATACCAAGTTCTCAGGTTTGTTATCTTCTATATGGCTTTGTTGGCGGGGAAATCTTTTTTAAATTAAATGTTTAATCTTCAAATCTTTAACCTCTTGCGTTTTTTAATAAGCAATAAAATAGAAACTTAAAGATAAAAAACTATTTAGTTGATAATGCAATAAGCAGGAGCACTTTCTACTGCATTCTCGATTAAGCATCCACACAATTTCTTATAAATTCAAAGATATAAATCATGTATGTACCACATTTTTTGTTCACCCTGTATGTATTAAACAAAATTCTGAGTTTGATATTATTAGTTTATTACAAATGTTCCAGAATTTTCAAGACTTGTATTTTTTACGAGAATTCAATCTTTTTCTTGTACTTGGAGTGGACTTGAAACCACCAAAAGCGCCAGAAAACACTTCTAGATTTAAGAGAATTGCTTGGACAAGCTATAATTCGACGATGGTTTGCCATTGCTTTCCAAGTGAGAAACGATTGTAAAATTGCTGCCATCGTAGCAGATCAGTTCATCGACAGACACATCATCGACAACTATTTTATGGACATGGACATTTATTTCATCGATAGAGGGCAGTATACGTCACAACAGGTGGCGCATAGAGCGTCATAGTGGGCGTCAGTTTCCCACAAGTTTCCAGTCAGAAGGGGTTCATTTATGACAAGGAAAGAACCCAAAAAATAGAACCTATTGTAAATGTGAAGAATATTTCACTGGATCATGGTAAGGACGAGATGTTGCTAATAATAGCAGCCTTGTTCCTGAAACGGTAAGCACAACCATTTACCATGAGCAGGAAGAGTTGAAGCAGCAATGGTCATGACCATCATCAGAGAAAAAGTAGCAGATAATTGACAAAGCTACCGGAGGAATTCCAGAATCTGTTCAAGCGGCTTTGCCATTGGGAAGGAATTCGGAAGTGGACCAATCCTGCACCGCGTGCTCCAACTTCACTTAGCGAACTGATCATCGATCGTTCTTATTCAAAGACATCTGAGGAAAATTTTCTTCTTTCTGACAGTGGAGCAAGTCCAATTGAATCCTTCTTTTTTGAACGGAAAGAAATTTAAAGTCTTCTCTTCTTCTGATCATTGGTTCTGCGATGGCATCTTCAAGACAGTTCCTCCACTATTCACGCAACTAATGACACTTCATACGATTAAATTTGACGTACATTCTTCTACAAGACCAATACCACCTACAAACAGTTTTAGAGCAACTAAAGAACTTGAAATCTGATCTAAAACCAACCACAGTGATGGCAGATTTCTAATCAGCGTTATATCAAGCCTTTGCTAAAACTTTCCATGGAATTAAATTTTGTGGTTGTTTCTTTTTTCTGATCTACCGGCAAAGTATACTGATATTGGTGATCCAAACTTTGCTTTGAATGTTCGAAAGCTGATGTCTTTGGCGTTTGTTCCTCTTCAAGATGTCATTAAGTCCTTTAAAGGTCTTGCGGATTTACAGTTTTACCAGCAGCACAAAGAAATTCTTTGCCCATTAATGAACTATTTCGAAGATAATAAATAGGCGAAAGCCTCCATCGGCTCCTTTTAAGATGTGGAACCAGTATGAAGGCACCTTGGCTGGTCGTCTAAAGACAAACAGTTATATCGAAGGTTGGCGTAAGAAATCCCCGCCCCCACTTGTTGGCTGTTACACCCAAGGATTTAAGATTTTATTGAAAAGTTGAAGAAGTCACAAAATATTGAAGACCTTAACATCACTTAATTCATTGCTTGATGGGATGTTCGTTTTGGATAGAAAAAGTACCGCATTACTTCTGATGGAATTCCCCACATTGTGGAAAGTTTGGTCAAAATGATCTTGATTGGTATCTTCGCGGGCTTGCCCACCAATTCGATATTCAGAATGATTAATTGTGGTTAATATTACTATACCCTTATATTTAATCATATTTATAATTGACTGTTCAGTCATATTTATAATTACAACATAGCCAAGGGGTGCTAGGAGCCAATTAAAGTGGGCAGTCCAATTTGGCTTTTCATCTATCTTGTTCTATTATATTATTATTATTATTATTATTAATAAAGTGTCGATGAAATGTCCATGTCGGTGAAGTGTCTGTCGATGAAATAGTTGCCAATGAAGTGTCATGGAAACACTGCCGTAGGTTTTAGCCAGGAAGTCGTACTGGACAACCCATTCGCACAATTCTAATTTTTTATGGTTAGCAAAATACATTATGTTAGAATGATTAAATAACCCGCTGAAGAACGAATACATGAATTGTTACTGATTTCGTTTCGCTTCCCTTTATACTGACAATGGCGTCATAAAGGAAAGGAACTTCACACAGTCAATCTTGTAAGGAATGTTTATGCAGAGTAAAAATTCTTAGAAATTTAAATAATTTTATCGGCGCAAATCTATATATTGTTTGTTCCTTTTTGTTTCCTTTATGGAATTTAACGGCTTTTTTCCAGAGTCCTAATTAATTTTTGTTCCGAGAGATTAGTCGATTTATAACTTAAGATTTGTGATTTGGGGTTTTCAACTTGCCATGTATTTTTGGGTTCATTGCAATTTTATGTCATGCTTTTCTTTCTGCTACATCTATTCTCTAATTCTTTACTTTTATTGTTATGAAATCTTATTCCATCCATCTTATGCCTTCTGGTCTTTTTTGCCCTGCTAATTTTCTTATTGAATTTTCCTTTTCGCACCTTATTACATGTCCTAGGATTTTATTTGCTGTGCTCTAATTATTTTAACAATGTCCTCTTCTCGTGTTAATTTTTTATTTTGTAATACGTTAGACCTGTGTACTTATTCTTCACAACTTCCTCTCTAATATTCTTAGCTTCTTCCTTCTCTCCTCCTTCCATCCTTGTTACGCTTACCGTTACTACTACGTGAGTATGCTTTATATTATTTTATTTTAGTGTGCCTGCTCATTTTCTTTGTCTTTTAATAGGGTTTTGCAACAGCAATACATTTGTTTCTTTGTTCTTCTCATTTAGCTCTATTCCCATGTACGTGTCATGTTTATAGTACTTTTGCAAACTTTGTTTCGTAATGTGTTGATCGCTGATTTATCTTTTCTGAATCCGTACTAGAAATCTCCCATTTTTCTCTTCATGATGATAAAATATTGTACACCATATTCAACAACATAATACTTCTGTGGTTGCGGATGCGTCAGCATCTCCTTGTTGTTGGTATGGACACAGTCATATCCAGTCTCTAGTCCGTTAGTATCTTTTCTCTCTCTCTTTGTCTTTAGTAATAGTTGATACATTTTCCACCTCAAATCTTTTTTAATTTTTATTGTTTCCTACTGCATACCACCTGCTCCTTTCCATCTCTATATTTTTCTTTACTTTCGTTGTCTATGTTTTGTGCTGTTATCTACACACTTCTCCTTCTTATTCTTTTTTTGCTCCATTCCCATCTTTTTGTATTTCGTCGTATTTTTCACTTTGTTATTATTTACTTGCCTCATCATACCTTTTGTCTGCCTCTTCAGATTCTCTTTTATTTGCGTTTTCTTCTCATTCAGCTTTTCTAAATCATTTCCGGTGCTGTTGCTTGACTTTATTTTCTTTTATAAATTGTTTTCTTAGTTTTGCAATTGCCAGGTAGTGGTCTGTGTCCAAATTTGCTCCTTTTGTACAGTTGATAGATTCTTTCTTAATATCAACAAGTAATCTGTTTAGTGCTCTCTTCATCTCGTCATGGAGCTCTCTAGGTCTTTTTTGCTTTTTTGTGCCTATACTTGTACTTACTATCTAGTTATTTAGTGATGCAACCATATTGCATACCCTTGTATCGTTGTTTTTGTTGTTCTCGCGTATTAGGTATGTGCTATTTTGTTATACTCCTAAAGCTGTTTTGTTGCTGTGTTTGCGAGTCTAGATCACTTGGTGTTAGTAATTATTACTACCACCTGCTAACTAGTTTTTTGGACCTTTCTCTTTCACCTGTTGGTTTTTCATCGTCTATTATTTTCCTAGTTCTTTAGTTTTTCTGAAAATTTCCTTCTTTTTCCTGGTGATTTTTCACTTAGTGCTCTTCTTTTCAATTTTTGCTTTTCTCAGTTTTTTTATTGTTTGAGATCTTCTGGCTCTGTCAAGTTTTTGTTCTCTATCTGTAGTTGGTTTAGTTTAAATACACATACAGTATTGTATATTATTATCAGCTTCTATCATCCTGCCCATGTGCTTTTTTTGAATTGAGTATTTTTGTTGACCGTAATTCTATTTATGTACAAAACGATGCTAGATTTTATAAAACTAGAGATGAATGCAACTATGCCATTAGAAGTGAAAAGCCTCTAAATGTGAGCCAACTACTTAGGAGATTATCTTCGAACGAATTTGTAAATTGATCCTACAGACTAAATTTGCTGTTTTCAAATTTCTTCTCTTCAAGGAATTTAAACAAAGTTTAGAGAATAACAATTTTGCTTCATATAAAACATTTAATGCTCAAGGTAAATAACATATGTGGTTATGTATTCTCAGTTGTCTTGTAATTTACGCTGCTTTATTCTAGCAGCTCCAACTCAGTTTATTCTTCAACATAAACTTTTACTGTAATATAAAAATAGTAAGATTGCACAGAATCCCTTTTCATGGCAGACTGGAAAAATTGCTTAGAAAATTTGTTATAGCCAACAAATAACTTCATTCTACTACAAATAACTGTAACCAACAGACTGCATTTACAAATAATACAGCTTAACCTCGATCTGAATAAATTTGTACGTTAAGCTGATTGTACTATTCTTACGTTATCGACATCCCTACTTTCCAATACTTATTCAATAGTTGATTTTTTATACAGGATTTACAATTTTGAACAAAATTATTACTTATTTAATAGTCATTAAGTATATTTTTCAAAAATATTTATTTTTTTGTTTTTGTTTAATCTGAAAAAATACCAATAACTCAATATTAAATAAATTAATCATGACAGTTTTAAAAGAAGAATACAGCTGTAAATTGCCTATGTAGATTTAAGCTACCATTATTTATACATATAATTTCATACGTATATGGCAATAAATAATAACACCACAAGGAACCTGGAATGAAATCTCTAGGGATGATTTACGTAAAAGCCGCGTATTCATTGTAGTGCGGAGTTGGAATCGAACTGTTCAGAATAAATTTTAGAGTTTGAATATTGTATGTCGAAACTGTATGAAGAAATAAACTTTCTTTGGGTGAATTTTTAAAATGCATTAAAATTGAAATTCTTATTTGCTAATCGGCCGCTATTATTTTGAACACAATAACAATACAATACAATCCTATGAATAATTTCTATAAAGGAATGTAATGAGGTAAAGTCAAGCCCAGTTCTGGTAATCAACATGTAGTTTTTATTCAAGTTCTTTCTAAAGAAGATTAGTTATTTTCTATTTCACAATGAGTGCTGTACTGTAGGAACTAAAATCTTTTATAGCAAGTTTGTACGAAAGTTAATGAAATTCTTGAAAATTGAGAACTTTTAACTTAAATAAGGCATTATCTTTTGTGTTGGTGAAAATAACTTCACCGTCAAGTTTATGTCAAGTGAGACTGCAGATGCAGCAAGTTCAAAAAGGTTTGACGTAGTTGTTTAATATAGACTATGAACGTACTACTTCATAAAAGGTGCAGAATACTTGAAATCTGAATACTCTCGTGTAATAAATTACATAAATCGTTAAAACTATTTTAAAATTAAATTATAAGTAATTTAGAGTTCCTCAAAGGTAGCAAATAAAGTTTTTATGTAAGCCTGCAAGGTTACAACAATGTTAGCGGTCTCTTACAACATGGAAACTTTTTTCACTACTCAAAAAGTACGCATTACGAGAACCTATTCGAAGTTGAGTTCTTATAAATTTAGAATATCTTTTAAATGCACATTGCTGTAAGAAATATTTAGGATACAGCATTTATAGGAAACTAAAAAACTAGTCTCTTCGTGTCAGGCAGTGAAGGTAGTACGGTGCGCTGCCGCGTAGTGCAAAAGAGGTGACCATGTAATTGAATCATAGTTACCAGAAACGATTAGTTAGGCACAATGGTCCCGTGGCATTCACCTCACTTCATAGCAGCTACTTATCTTAATTTTTTTCTGACCATTAACTTCTCTAAGTCTTTTTCTTAAATTGGAAAAATTTTTATTGCACTCTAAAAACTACTTTGTTGCGTAGATGTATGTACGAGTAAATCTACATTTTTTTCACGAAGAATGCAGGGTATTCCGTATTGTTTTCATAGAGCTACAGTATCCTTCGCATAATAGATGCGTTTGGTCAAAAGATTGATTTGATAGTGGCTTTTTTGTTTAAAGAAAGAACTAACCTCTAGTGACTTGATGCTAAAAGCTGCAATACCACATGGGCTGGAATACGAGAACAGCATTTTTTAAAGTTATCTTGAAGAAGCTGGATGTTTGGTAGAACGCTACAAAAGTAACCCAAAAAGGTGTAGGTAACTGAAAATTAGAACGCACAAAAAATTGTCAAAAAGAAACCAAGTATTATGACAGTATTGTTTGACTAGATAAAAGTTGCAAACGCAGTGGTCACACGTTATCCAAAAGTTGGAAAGACGATACCAACAGAGGACTGTTTATGAATATCCCCAAAGGTAACAAGTTGTTTTCCTACAATGAGAATTCCAGTCGAGGGCTTGCCGTGGGACTCTGTCCGGCTCTTGTCCAGCGTCTGACCGATCTTCTCCACTCCCTTGCCAAAATTTACTTATTAATTGATATCTGATGCATTCTATGCCAGAGTTTAGCAATATGCGTGCCTAGCCACCATACTCTCATTATACTCGTATTTCTAAGGCAACGATTAATAAAAACTTGCAATTTATTTTCTGATTCCGTTTACTTTCCACGTTTTGCAATCATACAAGAGGAAAGACTTGATGTCGCGATCTCCATATGGGTCGAAATTGTGCGAAAGCTTTGCTGATCTACCCAATTCTGCTCCTGAGGTCCCTGCTCCTCCTCCTCTTCTTTGTAGCCATACTACCAAGACAGCACAAATCCTTCACCAGCTTAATAACCTGGCTATTCAGTTGTAGTGATTTAAATTATTGACTCGGATTTCTATGGTTTTTGCAACATTTGTGCGCATTCCTATGTTTGCTGCTTCTGCTTTTAAATCCGTTAACGTTGTCTCCATATCACAAAATCTGCTCCGTAGAGGACGGCCTTGCTTGAAACCCAGATTACTCCTGCTTCAAGCGCCTCTCCACGTGCTCTTCTATACGATTCAAAAGGATCTTGACGAGCATTTTTCTAGGTACCAAAAACAGCGTGATTCCTCTTTAACAGTGGTAATTAGCAAAGTCGCTTTTCATAGGAAGCTTAATCAAAACTCTTTTATTCCATTCAGTAGGTATAGTTTTACTATCCCATATTTCTTTCAACGGCGACAACTCCGAACCAGCTTTCAGTGCCTCTGCTGTTACGTTACCCTACAAGCTTTTCCTGATTTAAGCTGACCAATTGCTTGAACTATTTCTACTCTAGGAGTAGGTGTCGTAGAGATATACCGGATTTCTTCAAAGTTTCCTTAATGCTCTTTCATTTCCTCAGCCAGGCGTTGCGGATTTAGAACTTGTTAAAAGTGCTGTTTTTACCTTTCTACTCGTATTTGCTTTTTGTAGTTAGAAGTTTGCCCCTTTCGTTTTTTCAGGTTTATTACTGGCGAAGCAATTCGTGATCCTATACAGTTTCTCTAGAACTATCAGTATTAGCCGCTTGCTGAGCACTATCTGCTAGCTGATTAATATAGTGTATTTTATCTGTTTTGAATTTCCGTTTCGCTCTTTTATTCTGCTCTGAGTGTATTATCTTGTTAGCGATTTTCGCTCTAGTTCTGCTCTTGTGCATACCTGCCTTTGCTGTTCACCTATATTCTACTATTGTTTTTCACGTATCTTCTAACACTTATTCTTGCTTTCTTCTTTCCCTATATCCCAACGCTTTCGCTCCTTTTAACATAAGAATTTTAAACCGTTACCCAGGATCGTTCTACCCCGGGGCACTTTTCTCTCGGTTTCTTCAGTTACAAGGACATCACACTGATTCCTTAATTTCACCTTGAACTCCTTTTTTATGTTTTCCATTTCAAGTTTAGGTATTATTGCGAATTCAAGAAGCATTTTGGTTGTGACTAGGTAGTGATCCGATCCGGTGTCTGCTGTATATGCTAATAGCTATGTGGTCGATTCGATTTTCAGTTCTGCGGTCAGGTGACACCCATAACTTTGTGTAATTTCCCAAGAAAAAAGATCGTTTCCTTCTCTTCCGCTGCTTCAGTATAAGCGTAACAATTCACTAACGTAATGGGTTTCGCCTTATTGTTAAATCGAGCTACTATGATTCTTTTTAAGATAGACTTCCATTTTATCTACTTTTAACCTTTTTTTTGCTTTCTTTGTAAGTAGGTAGAATTCTAATTCTTTCCGAGTGATTTTTATCCGCCCTACCCAAATATAACAGCATCATACCTTAAAATGTAGTTTTTCCAAAACCAATGAGTCTAACCTAACTGAGAGGTAAGATTTCCAGTTCATAACGTTTCATTTCTTTTATCACTTTTGTTAGCCTTCCTGTTTTCCATATTGTTCGTACATTCCACAGCCCAAGCTTAGTCGGTTGTCTCATGTCAAAAACCGATTCCAAAAGATTAGTTCAGTTTTTCTTCATTTTGGTCTCTGTGATTTGTAGGACTTCGGGTGTATCAGTATCGGCCGATAGCACTCTAGACTGCTGATGGGTTTGCCACTCTAAGGCGAAATCATACTGACCCTGGTTTTCTGTAGGAGTAGCCTTCCTTTAGTCACCTAGCTCGGGATCTAAGGCGCAGGGCACCTGCTCTCCGCTATTCGCATTGGCTGCCAAGCATTGCCCAAGGTTTGCGTCAATACGCAGCGGACTTACTTGTGATCACTGGGCATTCCTCCGCATTTACAGCCTAGTGTCTGTGGCGAACACTAGACCACAAAAACTCTCATATCTTAACCCCAAATGAGTTTGATGCCCAATCATTATGTGGTATAGGAAATAGAGGCTAACACAGAGAAATGGTTTGCAAAAAGCATTCAGATTGGATGTCGAAAGAACTAATGCCTTATTTGTTTCTAAAAGTCGTTGCTCTTATAGACAATGCACCTAGCCATAGCGTATACGTCTTAATCTAGCATATTCTTTAGTTTGGAAAAAACGGTATGATCAAATAGTTAACAGACATGAAAATCATGTAAACCAAACCATTGTCAACCTAAATTTATGGCATGGTTTGCGCGTAAATGTGACAGTTGTATACACCTACAAAAGGCGGCCGTTTTTTAAGCTTTACTAAGAAATGTATTCTGATATTTAGTGTTTTCTCAAAATGATTCTCAAACAAAGTTGAATGTTAGAAACCTTGCAGTTGTAAATCAAAATTGATTATTCCAATTCCAATTATTTCTGGATGATATTTATTAAAAACAAGATAGCAATGCTATAGAAACCTGATTAACATAATATAGTTTTAAACTTTACTACAGGGGTTTACTAAGCCATGACTGTTTTCGACCTTTACTTAGATCAGGATTGTTTAAATTATGCCCCGCAAGAGAAAAAGACTGTGATATGATAACATTTATAGCAAAAACATAATAGGAATAATTGAAAAGTTAGATTTTGGGACGAGAGGAGAGCAAATTGAAGAATTGTTAAGAAAGTAGCTAGAAAAGTTCAAGAAACCTAGACAAGCAAAGCCGGAATAATCCGAAAAGAGTGAACTGTTCGAACAGGCATTTGAAGGGTTGGCTTTGGTGGCTCAAACGTGCTCCTGAGGTCATATGTATAGGCTGCTACATTGTTTTACAGGTGTTTGGTATGTTCTTTTTGGAAGGTCAAAGAATATATCTAGAAGCTTCTACTATTTACCATAACTACCAAATTAAAACTTAAAAAAAAAACTAAAGATGCTTTTTCTTTTCGGGACGTATGTTACC
>VTPC01077584.1:0-12575 GCA_011009095.1 Ignelater luminosus | reverse complement strand
ACACTTTGTTGTGACTGTGACCAATCAGAATTTTTATTTTAGTATTTCAACAGCATGTTCAAATTTTAAGATGTTAGAAATTACAGGGTATAAGTTCGAGCTACAGATGGTTACCCTGCTAATGTTTATTGGAATATAGCTAGCACAATTAAAAAAAATTTAGTAAACTTTGCACATATCATCGGTTATGCTCTAATTAGAAGGTACATGGATTTTCAAGTTCCTCTTGATATAAATATGACTTAAGTTGTTAAAAAGATCTATCTTCGACGCCACAACTAATTAATCAATTAAAAGTCAGATAATCATAACAGCACTCACGGGCAAACTATGTATGCAAAAGCCTTTTACCAAGCCCCATAAGTAAAAAATAATTTTAACAACTGCATGGTTGTAACTGTTTAATAATCTTAATTCTTAAGAATCAGTTTCTCCAAAAAGAAACTGAAACACGAACTGCTCACAGAATGTTTTTATAACAGAATTGCTAAAGCTATACTAAAATATTAACGGATACGTACCGGGAAATAAAGGAAAACCAACGTGTTTCATTCAACTCGGAGGGAGGTTAAAAATAAGACTAGGGTAAAAGGTTGATTCCATGAAAACGTAGAGCGCTGTATCATCTGCTTGTATAAATATTACAGACCCCTACGCAATTACAAAGACCTCTGGTGTACAAGGTACATAATAGAGATCCTAAAATGAATCCCTGTGATACTTCTCTAGTAACATCAATAAGTGAAGAAATCTTATTGCTCATTCTAATTTTTTGTGTTTTGTTCTACAAATAGTCTTGTATCAGATCAACAGTATTCTGAACACAATTTTCAACAAAGTTAGTTTCTGTACGATTTAAAAGAAAAATTAATTTCAATTAAACGGGAGGAAACCCAGTAAATGCGACTGGGGATACCCAATCAGCTTAAAGGATAAAGAGACGATAAACTTTTTACGTGCAAGCATATATAGGCCTAAATAGATTAATATTTGTAATAGCAATTCTCATCTCGTGGTAAAAACTTAATTTACTTACTCTTGCTAGTTAAATTCGTAATCACTGTAATTACTGCCTTTTGGTATCTTGGTATCTGGATGCTGATTTTCTAGATGACCTAGAAACTGCAACACCGTATTTTCTCCATGCGGCCAAATAATAAAGATGTGGTTTATGTAACGAAGTCAGACTTTCAATTTGTTTTCTTAAGATTCTAGGACAATTGTTTTGAAAAACTCTATGAAGATGTTTGCAACTACTAACAACAGAAAATATTAATAGAATTATCAAGAAACGCCTATCGCAACAGCAGTCTATTTTCTTTGCAAAAATTGGAACAACAAAATTGTGCAGAAAATAACAACCCAAATGGCTTGCAAACAAAATAACTACATACTTTAATAGAACCTATCAAAGCAAAGATAAATTGATAAGTTGAACGCGGTTGTATGAACAAAGTAAATTAATAGAATAAAATAAACTGTAATCACGTATAAAATTTATTTTATGAATGGAGAGACAGTTTTTAAATTTTTTTTGTTATTATTTAAAATGTGCTGTTTGGCCTTTCTTCTGTTTTTATTTAGCACTTTTTCTTCTGTGAGAGAAATTTTACATTTTTCAGTTTTGAACTACTAGAAATAAGACCGCCAAGGGAGCATAATTTCTCACAATAACATCAAAGAGCTAAAATATAACATGTTGATTTATATTGGAGACATGTTAGTTTCGCATGCAAAACCAAATAGTTGTAAATATTGGCACCCCTAAATTAGTAAACCACTCTAGATATCTACATTAGGTTTTGAAAATTGAAAGCTTTATTTAATGCCTGCTTCTGTTTTAAATCTGCTAAAATCCTTTATTTGTAAAATTGAAAAAATACATTTCGAGAAAGAATAGCTGTAATAGCGTTGGTTATAACTTTGACAATAGTAATTTATTGTTATTGGGAAATACTTGCCTAATAGTCTTTGTTAATAGTAAGTTAAGAAAAAATAACTTCTTGACATTTTTATTGAGGAACTAATAAGCTTGGTTATAAAATATCTCTATTACAGCGCTTCACCTTTAAAATTTATTTTCTCAATTTTACAAAAAACTGTGTTTAAGTAATTTTAAAACTAAAGCAACTTTCAATTCTAAAACAATAGTGTATTTAGAATTTTTTAAGCCAACATTTGCAATTATTTGGCTTTGCGTAGGAAATTGATGTGTCTCAGATGCAAAGCAACATGATATATATAAATTAAAATAAGGGTTGCTATCCATTAGGAAAAATATAATTATTTGTAGTTCTAAAACTATTGACCTTACGAACAACTTTTTCCCTTGCATTTTCTTCTACCTTCAAAAATAAATGGGAAAAATTTAAATTTCGAACTATAACTTAATAAATAAAACTAAAGTATAGTTATCGAGATTTTGTTTGCACCATGACCAATAGGTGTCCCTTATAATGGGCAAAAAAACTTTTTTTGCAATATCGAAACGCATACCCCCTAATTTTTTTTTGTTTACTTAGACATACTCGAATACAAAATTTCATTTACCTAAGTCAACATTAACCCGTGCCGAGTTGACTCTGAAGTTTTCGAAAATAATAGTATTTAATGCTTTTTGTAAACTATGCGAAGAGCTAAATAAAACGAAATATGTACCTATATATTGGAAATATTAATAAAAAAAAGTTTAAATATCAATATTAATTTAATCAAAAGAGATTATTATTTAACATTATTGAACATAATTCTTCTTTAGGGTCTCTTTTTTACAATGGGGATAAAGCTTTCTGTGCTCCTGTACACAACGTAGCAAAAACTGTTTTTGCTCTTCATCAGCTGTGATCAGACCATGAAAATCTTGCATTAATTTCACAGCTCGTTCTGCTGTATCATTAACTGCTCTTAAAGAAAGAACTTTCACTTTAGCCGCCAAAAAAGAATCATCCCCTTCCCACGTAGAAACAGGTTTCTGGAGGAAACTTCTGTCGATTTTCAGCCGAGAAAACAGATTTGTGCTCTTCACAGACACGAAATCACTTAATGATTTTCCTGCAACAAATTATTATCAAAATTAAGTGCAAAACAAGAAACAAATAAAAATAATTTAACAATCAAACTACTCTGACTCACCGCTTAAATAAGTAGACATCTCTGTTTTTGATGGAATGTATCTCTTTCCAGAATCATAAGTGTTCTCTCTTTGTAAGTTCAGTACAATATTTTCCTTAGACTTTTCATCGACTTCTTCATCAAAAAGAGATAAAACGACAATTTCTTCTGATAAGTACCAAAGGTGTTGACTGAACTTGTTCAGGGCTGCTTTGGAAATAGTTTTATCTATTTTTTCATACTTCATTAACGCTTTTAAAAATAACAAATCTTGATTTGGTGCCTTTACTGCCAAACTGCATCCAAGCCAGGGTTTTACATACATCGCAGCAATAAATAAACAAACGTCCTGCAGCGATCTTTTGTCTTTAGCGCTCATTTTAAATTGGGAATACAACAAACATATCTTCAGAGAGTAAACGGCTCTCGCCATCCACCTCGCTTGATGCATCGCTCCAGGAGGCTTGATTTTAATCTTCTCTCGTTATCTCCTCCCAAGAAAATAACAGATAATTCAATTAGTTCCCGATAGTCGTCACGAATAATAGACTTTTGGAGTTCTTGACCATAAAACGACAACAAGTCTTCAATTTGGCTGTTACTTAAGTTTTTATTTATGAAATCGGTATTTGTTTCGATTGCAGTAGAATTAATGTTTTTTCAGTGGTCTCTGAATTTTTTAAATAATGGAATATCAGGATTGCTTGTGACTTGGTGGATTTTTGATTCAAATATGCCTTTCAAAACTAGTTCGTAAACATGATGGCGGCAAGCAAAAAGCAGTAATTCCCTGTCTAATTTTTGTTCTAAAAGCACACAAGCTCCGTTCAAGCGCCCTGTATTAGACGCAGTGGTGTCACAACACATTATTTGTAGCTTGTCATCAAGGTTCCAGTCATAGAGTGCATTTGATACAGCTTTAGCTTGATCTTTACCAGTGGAGCTCCCCAATTTCGGTACAGCAAGAAGTTGTTCCTTATCTCCGAATGAAATGTGGATTGGTAAGCGTTCTTCTTTAGAACTTCTTACGTCCAGTCCAGGTAATAATTTGCCATCCCAATGAACAGTAACAATTTCAGGCACATTATTCTGAAAGTCGGATTTTATGGATTCTGCTCTTTCTTTTCGAATCTGCGTGCGAATGCGTTGAATAGACGATTTGTTAATGGTAAAATCATCACTGCCAAGTCCTAATGCTTCTACCGCAGCTTGAAGTACGTAAACTGAATCCCGTATGCTTAACTGGCATCTATCTAAAACTGCCACTAACTTAGGTGTAATAAAGTTATTCTTACCTCTTTTTTTAGTTGTTTCAGAACTTACAGGCTGAGATGTCGATGGCAAAGCTTCCTCCTGGCTTTCATCAGAGCTGGAACGTAACTTATTTGGATCTAACGGTTGTAGTAAGGTGTCTTGTACAGGGAGTGATAATGTACTCTTGGAACACATTCGTTCGAGTCTTTTTTTCTCTTCTAAGTTTCTTTGTCTAGCCCTCTCTTCTTTGTCAGCTAACTTTTTGTCCACGCCCATTAAACAACCTGGACGCCCTGGCTCTCTCTGTTTTAGTAAAAAGACTCTATCCTCCTCAATTTTCATTCGTTCTAAAGCATCAGCGTGAGCAATATCGAATAAATTGTCCAGATTATTTGAGAATTCCTCCTCACGCTGTCTATAAACGTCTTGCTGTTTTTTACAATTTTTTTGCAGTTCTCTCCAAGCTTGGTGAAGATCGATCAGTTTCTTCACGCAGTTAGGAATTGCTTTAGTAGGTATTCTAGCCTTTTCCCAGAATATAATACACTCTCGAACGACAAGATATGCGCTTTCTTTTACAGTCAATTTAACTTCGCGAATGTTAAAAAATAAAACAACGAGAACTTGACGGTTAGACGGTAACTTCGCACCTGTTATTTGATGATTTATGTCACCTATTATAAAAATATCTTTCGTATCACTTCTTAATTTCACAGCCATCTCAAAAACATACAACAATACGTGTTAATTAGCCGACAACTGAAGAACAAATGACAATTACCGCGCACGCGCGCCGCTTCCGGCGCGCTACGTGTATGAACATGTTTCGTTGCAAGTCGGCACGGGTTGCCGTGCTTCAAACAAGGTAAAACTTTATTTCCAAGCTTTTTAGGGGCAAACAAGAAAAACTAGGGGGTATGCGTTAAAAAATAAAAACTTTGAAAAATAAGGGACACCCTAATCTCTATTACAGCGCCTCACCTTTAAAATTTATTTTCCCAATTTTACAAAAAACTGTGTTTTAGTAATTTTTAAACTAAAGCAACTTTCAATTCTAAAACAATAGTGTATTTAGAATTTTTTAAGCCAGCATTTGCAACTATTTGGCTTTGCGTAGGAAATTGATGTGTCTCAGATGATATATATAAATTAAAATAAGGGTTGCTATGCATTAAGAAAAATATAATTATTTGTAGTTCTAAAACTATTGACCTTATGAACAACTTTTTCCCTTGCATTTTCTTCTACCTTCAAAAATAAATGGGAAAAATTTGAATTTTGAACTATAACTTAATAACTAAAACTAAAGTATAGTTATCGAGATTTTGTTTTCACCATGACCAATAAATAAAACTTTAATGGCCAGTTCTTGCATTATATTTTGTTGAATATTTTCTATAATCTTGCACGATTCTGTAATTAGTAGTACTCATATTTTTCAGAAACTACTACCCAAAACCGATTAAATGTAAGTTTTATTATTGAAGAATTAGTATAAAATGTAGTTAAACATGCAATTTGCATCTGTTACGAAATTAAATGTGATTCATGTAAAGATATGATTCAAGCAGAACATTAGGAGGAGACAAGGAAGAGTAAACATATAGAATATGTGATGAATAATAAAATCTTAATTGTTTGTATTTATTGAAATTCATATAAAGTAAAGAAAATTCAAAAAGATTAAACTGCCGGAATTTAAAAAATCGACTGAACCAAACAGAATTTCTTACCTACTAGTAATTGATGTTTTCTATCTTTTCTTACATTTTAAAATATCTTAATATTTAAAAAGAATTTCCACATAATTATATATTCGTATTTACAATGTAACACAAACAATTTAAAATAAATGTAGGTATTTTGAATCACAATATTATTCTTTTGTGGATCATATAATACAATTGCAAAGATAGAAATAATGAACTCAGTATATCCTGTCTTTTCAGAACGTCTACGTGTTTTAATTAGCATATTTCTCTCAAAATACAATTGGTATTGCGTGAAAGCGACAATAATACATAGGACAAGGTAAATGTATAAGGGACCCTCCCACCTAGTTCTCACCTAGGTTTTCAGAAGATACTGATGCTATTGTCAGTCACATTATGCAGGTAGAACTAACTACAAGCATATTTCGCAATTACATGACCTGTTGATTAGTATTATCATACCGGCCGCGAAGTTAACACTTAGTGTTTGTGTGTGTAATACCAGAAAAATGTTCGTTACGGATTTTCAAAGCTTAGTTTTTATATTCTCGTTTTGCTTTTCGTATACATTATCAGATCCACAATTAGATATTTACCCTTATAATACGGTAGGACGAGATTATAACAGAAACACGCCCTATAATGTGAATCAAAACCCTTATAACATCAATCAAAATAACAATAATAATCTAAATCAAAACCCTTACAACAGTAATCAAAATACTAATAATAATAATAATAATAATAATATTAATCAAAACCCCTATAATGTTAATCAAAATATTAATGGCAATAATAATTACGATAGAACATTTTCCTATAACGAACAGGACGATCCAAATAATCAAGTGCCTTTTAATAGAGACGATACTATTAACAGGAATAATCTACCCTATAATGGAGACATTAGAGCTTTATTGCAAGCGGTGGACATTCAAGCTTCACAACAATGTACTAATAACGTAGCAGCGCAGTGGAATTTCGAAACCAACGTCAATCAGGTCACTCAATTAGAGGCTGTAAGTACCTGTTTTTATTGAAATAGATTATTTAATAATTATGTTATTCACTTTCTTATATCAACTACTATATCTGCGTTATAAATGAAAACAAAAAGTATTTTTTCGCACTCAAAAAACGAATGAATTGTATAAGGAAGTACTGATACTTTGTATTTATTCTGCAATCAAGAGGAGAGTTGCTCCAAAATTTTCTCGTCATTGTTTTAGGTTCAAAGTATGCGCTTCATTTCCTTATTAATGTGGAATGTAGGTCTGGTCCCATAAGAATATATTTTCACGGTGCATTTTATTTTACATTTACTTTTGTTTTTTAAAAACAAAATAATACCGTGAAAAGCTTAATTAATAAAACATTAGACTATGGTATCTAAAAAACAAGCGTGACATTGTTATGTTTAGGAAGAATGAGAATTACTTATTTATGTATATTGTTATTGTTAGGAACCTTAAATTTGACAATTAAAGATTATCTAAATGTTTATTAGTATACTTAGTATGCAAAACCTGTCTTATTTATTATCATTATAATACATTTTAGTGGACATTGTTATTTTTTAAGAATTAGAAACGTACAAACCTTTAAAAATGTATCAACGTCAACATTTTAAGTATAAATTAAATTTTCAGATTTCCCCGGTTTTTTATTCGGGGTAATGTTACTGAATATTTAAAGTACGCAGTGAATTTTAATAAAATTTGCTGCAACTAATATTCTATAATGTAAATGTAACTTTAAAAAGCTGTAATAATACTTACAAGATTTGTCCCAGGTTTTTATGACATTCACTATACATGCGAGTATAGTGTGGTCCAATTTTGATGGGATTGAATAAATAAAAACGGTTTAGGTACTCCTGACCTCTTTTTTATGCTTATTCCATTACCGTTGCTAGAAATAAGCTACCGTCTTTTGTTTTTTCCATACAGAGAAAAAGTGAAAAATGGCCGATTTCTTCAATTTGCTGTAACTCCATTATTTTCGAAGGTGGGCCGATTCCTTCAATTTGCTGTAAGGTCTTTATTTTCGAAGCTAGAACAAAATCATTTTAGCATTGTTGAGGCAATTTTTAACGTAGAATTCAATGCCGTCAGTCGTTTTTTTTGTCCTTTTCATAATTGAGCTGTAACTTAAAGTTGAATTTTTAAATGGACCATTCAAAATAATTCGAAAATAAAGCAGTTACAGCAAATTGAAGGAATCGGTCCATTTAAAAAATTCAACTTTACTCAAGTTTACTTGAGTATACATAACTATACAGTGTGTCTTGTAGACGACGAACCACACGCTTTAACTAGTAAAAAATCTAAACATTGTACCACCACCACACCTAATCAGAATTAAAAGGAATAGAACATTCTCACATACTAGACTGCAGTCGAAATCAAGTTCTTTTTATATTTTAATACATTTTCTTTATAATTTATTTTAAAATTTTACAAAACTAAATTGAAAAAGAGAGTTAGAAAACATATTGAGAATATCAAAATAGTGTTTTGTGATTAGAAACACTCTCTGTTAGCAAAGTAGTTTGATTCTATTTTATTCTGATATGGCAGTACCAATTCATTCCAAACCGATATACGTGTAGTGTTTTTTTTAAATACATAATATTAAAAAATAAAAAGGATCTCTGATAATAGACTCTATGATTAATAAATAAATTCTTTATTTGATTGAAACAATATATGTGGCAACCAAAGTGTTCTTCAGACCTCTCATACACGCAGTAGAAACAGTGATGATCTTGGCATTGATATTTACATCTGAATTTATTAAAAGACTTTCTATAGATATTGATGTGTGTTTTGTCTTTTCTGAGACGCGCCATATATGAATAATAAAACAGATTTACCTATTAAACTGTTTTAATATACTATCTCTATCTATAAATTCAATATCAAAGTAAAGTATGAGCTGAAAGTATTAGCAAAGTAACTTCTAGCAAAATTAAACAAACATATTCTGTATTACAAAAAGTTTGTTACTTATTTATAAAAATAGTATAATTTATTAATAATTACAATTAATTATAAAATTGAGAACAGACCTCCTTCTTCTACATGCCAAAGTCTACTTCTTACCTTGTATATCATGACCCGGACAACATTTACATCAAATTCCTCAATTTTGTTTTATTCTAAAATTGAGTTTTTTTCTGATTTTGATTTCAGCAATCATTATATACTTTTCTAGGCAGGGGGTACTACAAAAGAAAACTTTTCAAATGGTCTGGCTTTTGGTACATTTCGTGGGTTAACACCTTTTAGTACGAATTTATGTTGCTTTGTCTTAATCACTTCTGAATGCTTTTGGCAAAATGTGAAGTAATAAGGTCCAGCCAGGATACATAATTATTATCATAATGGAATCTTGACCTTGCTAAAATTAGAAGGTACTATCTTTGATAAATACCAGCAGTAACATCAGAAGTTGATACATCTCTAACAATCGGATTGAGATTCTGATGAAGAAGGTTAAAATGACAAACTATTTTCAAACAAATCCACCCAAAGTGATAAAGTTATGACACCTTAGGTTCTTAGGGTTTTAAATGATCTTTTTGTAATTGACATATTCTTTAAGTAATGTGCATTTTTGGTGGAGCAGGAACAGTTTTAGCATAACACACCCATCAATGTAAAAGCAGTGACTCGTTATGCTGTTCTGAAACTGTTCCTACGCCATATTAAATGCCGGGTAGTCAAAATTCCCAATTTTATTTCACCTTCAGTTTCAACTCATTTAACGAAGTAAAAATCAGAAACTATACTCAATATAATTTATCAACTGCTACAGGCTAACTTGATTAAAAATGGCTTTAGAAAAGAATCTTGCCTATGTGATAGCTGATGTAAAAGGAAGATTAAATTTAAATTGGAAATATTTTTATACTCAGTATAAGACTCTACAACTTTTATAAAATTTATCACAATTATATCGACAGGAATAACGAAAAACTTAGAAGATTTGATAGTCTAAAGTCTAGTTTGATAAAACAAACATTCATTTTGAAGAAACGTTCTGAACGGTACTGTACCACAGTTAAATGACAACAGAAGTCTTGTCTAGTGATTTGACTGCTAATTTTTATTTTATTAAAAGTTTACCCCGTTTCAGCACATTGAGTTCTTTTATTTGTAATAATACTTTTGTATCTCGACCAAACAGTATTTCTACATCTGATACTGACCCGTAGCGAGTATGTAAACCGAGTTCTTTCCTGCGTATTTGTTGTACCTAATGTTTTGTAAAAGTCTTTGTATGTGTTAGACTCAGATGCCAAATTCGTACAATTGCTGAAATAAACAAACAATGCCGGGTCTGAGCAAAAGTAAATGCAGGGTAACTTACAAAGCGTGTGTTTTGCAAATGCTAAATCAAACAAATTGATAGATACACATTTACAGTAACAACACTCAATCACTTATTTTTAAGGTTATCTTTATTAAGAAAAAGCAGGTGTGAGATGAATTGAGGCATAAGAAAGCTGTTGCAGTCCAGACCCCGATAATGTTTTTGGGCCTTTTAGTTCTCAAAATATGTAGTCTTTAGAGTATTTTTAATTGTTGATATTTTTTACAAATGCATCCTAGTCTACTCCTAAAGCGCCAGACGTCAAATGCAAATTTGCAAAATGCTCAAAAAGCAACTGCTTCCTTGCCGAAATAATAACTCTCTTCGTCATCTGAAAATTTTACTTCAGCTCATATCCAGGATATCCATATTTTTAAACTCAGATTCAAAAAGTTTATGTTTTATTGCGTACATTTTGCATATATTGTTGCATATTTTCAACATTTTACTTCATATGTTGCACAGAATTCCTCCGTATGAGCATATTTAAAACAGATCTTTTGCCCATAAATTCGACCTTTGGAACTGCAATTTTCTGCATAAAGTTATAAAATGAACTTCAAATCCGGCATGGTTTCTCCTCATACATGTTTACCAGCAATTTACATGTCCTAAATCAACATATCTCAACTTGTAGTCGGTGGTTCACAGTAATGACATATTCAAGTAATTACATTAGAAAAAAATTTTTAAATATATATATCCAGTTTTTAACTATTTATATCTGCAGAAAATAAATAACCTTTTATGATAGCTTATTGTTAGAAGATGTTGAGAAAGATCTTTTCGTCACTTACAAAATTTCTTTGGACAGTCACTCGATTTCTATTGTACCAATTACCAGACTTTTTGGAGGAAAGTGTGATACTTGCTGCTTACCACAACCAGCATTTTAAGTCTGTAGGAAATATAACTGTAGGTATGCATGTACCGCAGGGTTAATGGTAATATGACTACATCTACAGTTCTTCGGACTGTTATCATGATTGCCTACGCATATCGGTGAAAGCCACAAAATCGCAAAATTTCGATTGGGCTTTAGATACATCAGCTTTAGCAATGACGCAAGCAACGAGTACCAATTCAACGCCAGAATTCAATTTCATTTCACAGCTTGGGCAAGACATCTTAGCAAAAATTGTACAAGCCGCCATCTTGCTCCAGAACGGGGTATCTATGAGCATTTCGATAATCGATGAACGAGGATAAAAACAAAATTTGTGAAATTAAGGGGTTGAAAATAACTCTTTGACGATTACCTCATTGTCAGAGACCTCTCTATATTGACCTCAGAAATGTATTAGGAGTATTGATGTCTGACTAAATGTTGAAAAGCAGACTAAATGAAACTAACATAAAAAATAAATGTATGTTACACAAACAAATCCGCTAAAGGCTCGTTCAAAATTACATCATTTGACAGCGCAGGGTTGTATTCGAGTTTTATTTTGTTAAAAAAAATTTTGATGTCATTAAATCTTTTCTACAACGCAAGTAATTTAAAATAAAAATCTTCATTAAGATGTCAGGGAAGAACATAGCATCTACACAAGATAGTTTTTTTTTGTCTGTGAGATAATGCATGCAGTAGATATTTAGCAAAGTTACACCCGTTTTTTCAGTTTATAAATTGATAATTATGTCAAATTGTTTTCCTGGTTTTCAGAGAAATTCTTATTTATGATCTAGCATTTAATGCATTTTAGAAACGATGTGTTTACTTTCTATTATGATATTTATAGGATGTAGAATTTATCAAATGCAAAATAAGTGAATACCAATGCATCACCGGCAGGTGGTATATCAAAGAAAGATTTTGTCGCATTCAAGTGTAAAATATCAACTTAAAGGTAAAAACTAACAAAATGATTTTACAATTTTCTTTGTTATTAACTTGTGTCATTAAAAGTTAACAAACCTCTTTTTTTAATATTCTGTAATTAAAACACATTCTTAATATTTGCTTACAGTACATGTAGGTCAAGTTCAGCCTTGAGTTACAGAAACTCCCATTAAAAATTCATTTCTAGGTTTTTTTGCATAAAATGTCACATACAATTTATGGTGGAAACACGTTTTTAGGAAAAAGATAAATTAATGTTTTTTGTCCACACTTTCCCT
>VTPC01077582.1:0-10057 GCA_011009095.1 Ignelater luminosus | reverse complement strand
TCGCTTTTAGAATACACCACTATCGATGAAAAACTGGAAGCATTCAGAGGAAGATGTGGATTCCAACAAAAATATGGTATTAAGATATTTGCATTGGCCGACACAAAAATGCTCTATATGTACTGCTAACTATAAGATTTACGCTGGACTCCAGCCGCCAGGACTTCAGTGTACCAGCAACAGACTTACTGATGCTGTGCAACGTTTGTGACAACTCATTGCTCAGGCAGGAAGAAACATTACCATTAATAATTGGTTCACTAGCACTGAATTAGAAGATATTATTTGGAAAAACTGTAGATCAACCGTGTTGGGAATAATAAGAAAAATAAAAGACAGTTTCTCCCTGAATTTGTGGAAGGTAAACATCGTCTATGTTATTCCAGCATGTTTGGATTTCAACAAGACGCCACGATTGTATCTTACTGTCTACGATGCATCATGACATAATATTGATTTAGCCACTAGGAAACCAGAAATTATAACAATGTATAATGATACGAAAGGGGGTGTAGATGTAGTTGGCAAACTTTCTCCGTCGTACAATTTGCCAGATCTAGTGTGTTCTTTAGTGCAATAAATATTGCAGCTATTAATGCATACGTGATTTACATTAATAATAATCCTGACACTAATATGCCAGAAAGTAGTTTTTTGAAAAAACTTGCCTTTGACTTGCTTGATGAACATCTCAGAACGCGAACTGTATTCCACGTCTATTGCGATTAAGAATCAGGGAGATTTGTGGAATGGAAGAAGAGAAACAACAGTAAAGACTAATAAATGCTTTTGGCAGATGTGCTGATTGTGGGTCAAAGAAGAATCGAAAACCAAAGATATTTGTTTGGATCACATAAATTTTCCTGCAACTCAGAATTACTCATTTTTGAGTTTGTTTTTGTAAGGTTTAAGAAAGACATTACTTTGCATTTATAATTTATAATTATTCTGCCTATTAAAGTTAATTTTTTAAAAATTAACTTATATCATTTTGACATGCATAAATCAAAATACATATAATGCAATAAAACAAAATCGGTCTCTGGGACCAACGTTGGAATTTGTATGCTTACTAAGCATGTTAGCACTGAAGAGTTAACAAAACTTGTTGAATTCTGTCAAATAGTTCACGAATTTATTAAATCTCAACCTACGAAAACAATAAGAGACAAAACAAAAAACACAAAATCAGTGTTATTTTGGGCCCAACGCCAATTTGCTTCAAGAGCACATTTTGTCCATCCCATCTAAATAATTTTCGTGGCAAAGGCTCTATTACTGATGCTTGAAATGCAGCTGAAAACTTTGAAAAAAGGACTGTGTATCTTTAATCTTATGTACTCTATCCGAAGCCCTTTGCTGTGTTTTTTACAAACTCATCTTATATTAGATGAAAAGAGTCAAACAATATTATAAATAATAAATTTTTCATACTAAAGTTCTTTATTTCCTGCAATAAATGTAACCTGAACAGGATGCCAAAAAAATACAAAAGAAAGAGCACGCTCGTGGTTTACATTTAATCTCTTGAAAATGAACAAAATAATTACATTTCCTTCAAACTACGAATTTCAAAACTTTGTAAATGTAGCCTTGGTTTGACGAATATTCACACAGATAGTTTATACGAAAAACAGTTATTGATCATAGACTAGTCTTAGAACACGATTCCAGCCAGTCTTTGAAAATTGCTTTCAGAAAAAACAACGAAATTAATCTTTGGTACGCATTGCAAAGAAGAGTGGAAACTTTGTTCGGACAACAAACTTTCCGAATAGTCACTATCGTTGACCATTGTAGTAATCTGTAGTAGAAGATTAGAAAAACGACAAGCACACTTGTCTAAAACAAAGACATAAATATTTTTTGACCTTTACCTATCAAAGAAATACTTTTACATACAAGAATTAATTGTTTTTGGGTGAAAGTGGATTTTTCAAAATCCCTTAAACATCAAGTTTACTGTTCAGATTTTCTATATTCCAAAAATCTTAAAAGCATAACATGCGATAAAATTCTTTGCTACTACTAGAATTTTGTTACCAATAGCGGTATCTAATTGCCTTGGTTCAGATATCTATCAGTAATCTTTTACATCATTACGATTTTATGATAATACTAAAGATGCAATTGAGTGAAAAATCAATGAAACTATCTTTCCGTCTAATGCAACATCTAGCCGTCTTTATTGATGTATAAAGTTGTATGTTGCTTTTTGTAATTTCTTAAATTAATAGTGTCAGAGACTTTTTGTCTTTAGGATCTAAGTAAAATATACAGATAAAGCAGAATGGAAGTCACAGATCGCGGTTTCTTTGAACCTGCGGTAGTCTCAACTACCAGTCACCGCCAACAATAATTTGGCCAAATCCACTAGAAATGTTTAATGTGTAGCTAATCGAAGTGATATGGGACCTATTGTTTTACATTCATCCAGGAGGATGGCATCTTTGACAAATTGTTTTTAGGCGACTATTACAAAAATAGTGTTTTACGTCTTCTCTGACGGCCAAAAAGTGTAGGGCAGTTTCACCGGGTTGGACGTAAAATTCAGAGCCTCAAATAGAAGTTAATTTTATATTTTACATAACTTACAAGAACAATATGTTTGAACGCTTTTTACCAAACATGTATACCCTATTGTTTATTTATGTTAAGGTCTAACAATTCGTAAATCATTTCATAGCAGCTTTCTAGAAGCTGCATAATTTTCGGGTAGCACGTAATCAGGGATACATATTTTTAAGATCTTCTCTATTTCTTGACGATGGAAAATATTTTCTGGTAATGAAATTTGAGCTAAGTATAAAAGTGATTACATCAAAATCGCCAACGGCCTCTAGTTCGGAATCTATGAGTGACATTACCGATTTTGCCCAAACAAATCGTTTAGGTAAACAACGAATTTTCGATTTCCCACCGAAACCAACCGAAAGCTCTGATTGAGAAGATATTCAATATTTTAAAGGCATCCCTCTACCCTTCACAGAAAGCCCGAATCTATTCTGTTAACTTCCGCTTTTTTCTGAAACGTCAGTTTTAAAAGTTTCTAATTCTGAAATCGAAGTTCCAATCGCGACGTAAACGCCGGGGAAATACCGCAAACTCGTTTGGTTATCAGCCGGGGAAGTACACGCATCTGTTGCGTGTTAGAAAGAAAAAAAAAAGAAAATGTGTTCGGTTAGCGGAGATGCCAGAGCAATGACGAATGCATAATCTAAAAAGGCACAAAAAAGGACTCATGTGGTTTTTTTAATGCAAGGAACTACAAAAAGAAATTTAAAGCAATGCCTAAAACGTCCGACATTTGTCGAAGAGATCCACGAATCGCACTTTGTTTATAAACTTCTACAATCCAAATGTTTCATAAAATTCGATTGTTTGTGGTTTAGAGCTGCGTTTTTAGGCAGAAGCAGGCCAGATGTTTGTACTGTCGGAGGTGTTTTTTAATAGGTCTTCACATTTTGTGCAAAGATTTTTGCAGCAATCGTAAAGCTATACGTAAACATGCAAATTTACCTACGGTTATTACAACTAAGACGCTATAACCTCCAAATTGTCATTTATTGATAAAAGGAAGTTTTTATCTTCATGCGTTTTTGACTTATTTCAATTGACCCTAGTTTCAAGTTCGTTTCAGATTTCAAAATATTTCGTATTCGGAATTAAGTGTCTTGAAGTAGAATTAGAAAATCCTCATATACGTAGAAAAGGTTCAAAATAAAATACAGGGCGTGCCTACTCCGTACATTATATTTTTTGAGAGACTCTTGAAAATAGATTTGCGATTAACAACCAAGTCTTTTCATGCGAATGAACAAAGTGTGCAAATTATAGTTAGGAATAGTTTTGATAGAACTTCAAGCTTTGTTTAATACCATAGCTCCATCAAAGTTGTTTATATCAGATGAATCAACATATAAAATAAGTAATTATATTGGGGATTTTAAGACTTGCAACATCTGCAAAATTTGTTTTATTCGGGAATCTAACAGGTTTCCCCAATTACGGGTTTCTCATTGTTGGTTTGTGTAATTTACTGGATTTTTTGATATAATAATGTTTTACATTGTTATAGCCCTATTGTGCATTTCAAGCAACATTCGCAGTAAATATGAGTCAGGTTTCTGCGTTTAACGCCAATAATTAAACAAAATGTAGAACAGTTATCAGAGCGAATTTATGTTCTTCATCTAGCTAAAGATATATTGATTTAACTATGGCAGAAAATAATTTTTAGATTCTGCGCTTAGTTGCGATTTTACAAGAAAACAACATAATTTTTTGTGGTGGACGTTGTAACGTAACCTTGCGTTACAAGATAACGAGCTCTAGTTTAATTAAGACGTTTTTGGTCTTAGGTCAGCTAAACTTAGTAGGTGGCCTTAGCGAGGATAAGAAAATTATACATACAATAAAACACAAAAAATCTCAATATATACATTGAAAAAAAATAAATCATAAGGGTGCCAGTGTTTTTCTTAAAAAACACAAAAACAATCAGCAAAAATTGTTAATAAATTCTTACTAGTAAATACTTAATTAAGTAATACCACAAACATGATTATTAGAAACATTAATTAAATTTAATAACAAAAATATAAGATCCAAATAATAATAATAAGAAATTTCAGAATAGACATAAAATATTTAATCTCCGAAAGCAACACCATTTAATTAGTGAAATCTTACCATTCAAAACATTTTTTTATCCATATAATTTGTTACGTGTAAAAATGGGTTTAGTGACCCTAAGAAACACGGTAGCATAAAATAATAATCGGTATGTCTTATGAAACGACTTGCTCTGTGGTTCGGAGATTGGGTCGGGGGTCGTAGAGAGAGACTTCGGTAGAAAACGACAACGGAAAGGGGTTCAAATTGAGAGGGCGCCAGTCTTAGTACACTTTGACCTATACAAATGACTAACTAACCGAAAAAAAAGTATTCTATAAGTCCGAAATGTTGAATCACTTTAATTGTGTTAAATCATTGTTTAATCTCAAAGTTTATGTAATTAATATTCCAGTAAAGTTCTTTTTCATTTTATTTTATTAGTTTTACTTATAAAGCACCCACGCTAGTCTTTCCTGTTATTCCTTCGACTTTCATTACTTATGGGCCTATTTCTTCGTTCCGTCCTTTAAAATTACTTCTTCTTTTCGTATGTTTTTAACCAAAGTACCAAAAACTCCAAAGAAGTTTGTACGCACATAACATACTATATTACTGCATTATACATACATTAATTACAATAATAATTTTATTTACAATAGAGCTCGACATTTGTACTTACATACTTAATTATATTTTACAGATGTTAATTATTATTCTGTTTTGTAATTTGTAATTATTTTATATTAATTTAGATGTTCTGACAACTGCAACCTGATTATTGACTATTAATTACAATATGTATAGGTAAGTTGTTACATAAGTAGGAAGCTTCTATTTTCTATTAGTACGAAAGAATGTTGTAGATTATTATTGTTTAATTAAAAGCTATAGTTTAGCATCCTGATTTTACAGGGAAGAGAATATTTATGGTGGAGTTTCTATTTTCATAAAAAAATCATCTGAAATTTGAAGTGTTAAATTAAGTAAATTTACTAATTGAACTAAAGGAGATAAATCAAAATTCAGCTACAATTTTAAATTTTTTTAAAATTTATCCTAGATTATATAGAGCTGAAATAAAAAAAGTTGAAAGATCTTAAAAATTCTAATATTTCTAAAGCAGCTTGGAATACAGTACAAACAACATACGGTGCAATTTAGGTCCAGAAGACTTTAATGATTATTTTGTGCATATTACCACTAATGTAAGAAATATCGTACAATTGCATCAAATATTGATCCTAGAATCATGCCACCATCTCACAATGTAAATGGTTTTGAATTCAAAGAAGTATCTCTTAATCAGCTAAGAAACATCTTAGACATAATTAATATCACTGCTTTTCCAATTAAACCAGCCACTTATCACTATTATTAATTTGCTAGAAATCTAATTAATGTTTAATGAAACTATTGACATTAAAATTCTATAAGTTTGAATTAAATTAAGATGCCTATGAAATTTCAATAAAACTCTTAAAATATATTAAAGATCTTATTTCATCTCCACTAACAAGGTTAATAAATCTATGCATAAGAAATGGTGCTCATCTGAATTGTTTAAAATTATCTAAAGTTCCTCCAGTTTATAGAAAACTGAATGTTAATGACCAAAACAATTACAAGTCAACATTGATAATACCCTCAATTGGCAAAATTATTCACAATTTACTTAATCTTGACCCACATAATGCCCCTACGCTACGCAACTGATGAAAGATTTTCAAAATTTCTAACTTTGTAGAATTGCCATTGTTACACCACTGTGATTTTAATGACGCCATACTTAGAGCATTTTCGTTTATAACGTACGTGTAGTTCTAAAAGACCGCACGAAATCTACCTCTGAACAATCTTATGCGCTTATCCGTCGGTAGACCATATATAATGGTAGTACTTTTATTACATCAGTAATTCTTCTAGTCTTAATGGCCAATCTATCCATTACTGTCCACGTATTGTTGGGTCTTCGGCCTATGGCTTTATAATGGCCAATGGCACTTTCATTAAAGTAGCGTATAAATCTAAGTTTAACAATTTCACTGCAGACGTAAATTGCTTAGTATTGTCCAGTATAATCGAAAGTATACCAAATTTTAAAGTTAACACTAATAGTTTAGAAATACCTGAAAATTAAAATTTAGCAGACCCGTACTTTTACAACTCAACAACAATTGATATATTCTTAGAAGCGGAGATATTTTGAGATTTACTTTGTGTAGGTCAGGTTCGGCTAGGTGGTCATAAGCCAATATTACAAAAGATCAAGCTAGGTAACACAGCCCCACAAAGAAATAAAGGTTTTGACCTGGGATCGTGACTATGGTAGTCCGATGTATTGTTTGACGCTAAAATCGAATCTGATCTCAGAATAACAAATATACCCTCAAAATCTTTCGCTAGAGCAAAAACACACCTCCAAAATAGGGTAAAAATACTTCCTACACATGCTGACAATTTTTATATATAAAACATGTAACAAATACCACGAGGGGGTTAAACTAACAACCGAGTACCATGAGGGTGTTTAAAAAGGGTAAAACCACCCCTTACATCAAACTACGATAAGTATTTAAATGTAAAAGATTAATGAAGGACGTAAATGTATAGCATTTGAAAATTGACCTCCAGGATATGGATAGACATCCCTCCCTCCCCTCCCTGAGAAGATTATACCACTCCAAAATGAGTCGAGATCACCCCTTAGATTAAAATACAATACATATACGCAGAGAATGGCTTAATACAACAAATGTTTAGTATAGGAAAGGTGTTGAACATACACTAAAGGTTTATGTCCAAATATTGTATTTTAATCTAAGGGGTGATTAAAACCCATTTTGGAGTGGCCTAATCTTCTCAGAGAGGGAAGGGAGGGATGTCTAGCCATATACTGGGTTCAATTTTCAAACGCTATATATACATTTACGTTCATTATCAATCTTTTACATCTAAATATTTATCGTATTTTGATGTTTTACCCTTTTTAAACACCCTCATGGTACTCGGTTGTGGTTTAACCCGCTCGTAGTACTTGTTTCATATTTTATATATAAAAATTGTCAGCATATATAAGGAGTGATTTTACCCTATTTTGGGGGTGTTTTTTTTGCTCTAGCGCAAGATTTTGAGAGTATATTTGTTATTCTGGGATCTGACTCGGTGTCAGTCTCGAAAAATACATCGGATTACCATAGTCAAGATCCCAGGTCAAAACCTTAATTTTTTTGTGCGGCTGTGTAATCTATAACATTATTTCGTACTAATAGAAAATAGAAGCTTTCCTACAAATACAGCGCGACCAACCTCAGAAAAGCACCGGAAAATATGCGAACTAATTTCAATAACAAACAACGTCGACCAATCAGAAGCGCAATTTTACTCGAGTACATTAACTAACAAAAAGTTGTCTTAAATCTATTATATGTTATTTAAATTTCCCGCCGGAAAATTTTTCGAAGCGAGTGTACTTGATCAACATCTAGCTCCCCGTACACGCCCTCTCAGGGCTTTTCTGAGGTTGGTAGAGCTGTATACTTATGTAACAACTTACCTATACATATTGCAGTTGTCAGAACATTTAAATTAATATAAAATAATTACAAATTACAAAACAGATCACAGAATAATAATTAACATCTGTAAAATATAATTGAGTATGTAAGTACAAATGCCTAGCTCTATTGTAAATAAAATTATTATTGTAATTAATGTATGTATAATGCAATAATATAGTATGTTATGTGCGTACAAAATTCTTTAGAGTTTTTATTTTGGTACTTTCGTTAAAAACATACGAAAAGAAGAAGCAATTTTAAAGGACGGAACGAAGAAATAGGCCCATAAGTAATGAAAGACGAAGGAATAACAGGAAAGACTAGCGTGGATGCTTTATAAGTAAAACTAATAAAATAAAATGAAAAAGAACTTTACTGGAATATTAATTACATAAACTTTAAGATTAAACAATGATTTAACACAATTAAAGTGATTCAACATTTCGGACTTATAGAATACTTTTTTTTTCAAATTCGACAAAGTGGGGTGCCAGCTATATGGAGCTCAAAACTAATAAACAGCTGATGTGGTAGACTCTGCTGCGCACTGGAGCGACGTACATTGAAACTAGGTCAAACAGCTGCTGGTCGGGGATTCCCAAAGAGATATATGCAAGTATTTACAGAAATGCTTGACGGAACGGTACGGAAAGTTCTTTACAATAATATTAGTGGCGATAATAACTTCTGAAGATTATCTTATCCAGTCACAAGACTGTGATATTAAATAAGCGATGGAAATTGCGATATGTCTTCCTGAAACCAGGGTAGAACTTTACAATCGATGTCTAGAAGACGTGACACGCGTACACGCCGAAAAACTGTGTTTGGTGTAGGTTAAATATATAACCACGACAGCTTAATCCTAAACCAGAGAATTTCACGACTTTTATCATTTCCAAAAAGGTATGAAAACGAAAGCAACGCAAGCGTTCTTCGCTAGAGTTCAAGCAAGACCTTTTCGAAACTTTTCGAGCGAGAAGAGGCGTGAAACGGAGCCCAACGCGTGGCGTCGGTTCCCCTTGATAACGTTAATCTCCCGAGTGACGACATTATTGCGTTGATTGGAACACGCAAAGGTTGGGGAAAGTACCTCACTCCATCAGATATGAACTGGACCTAATTTGCATTTAGCGTCAAGGGGCTTAATTTAAGTGTCTACTGCATGGATTTCAACAACATAATTATTGAAATACGGAAAAATGGAATAGAAAAATAGAGACATATTTAATTTTTAAAGAATTTGAACCTTGTTTAATCACAATAGAGGAAGCAAGAAAGAGACAAACATTTTACTTCTTGACTTTACAAAGGCGAATAACATTTATCGGAGACGAGAAGATTAAATATTTACAGAATTATAAAATGCGAAATACAATTTACAACTTATAAATTCGAAATAAAAGAATTTTATGTACAATATTAAATAGATATTAACTGAAATTTAACATAATGCTAAACGGGACGATAATTAGTAAATGATCTTAACAAATTGAAATTTTTTCAAAATCATAAAAATGCAAATAAAATTTCTTAAAGTCAAGAAATTTCATAATTACAACACCAAAAAAAGGAAAGGGAAAGTTATGAAACGTTAACTATTAAAAGTGTAAAAAAACAGATTTACCACGAACATCCTGCCTCAGAAGTTACAGTGCTGTAATTCGGACGGTATAGATCTGTAACAAACCTCACAAAACAAAACCCTTTTTAACCCACGCTCCTCAGTTTCTTTTCTTTCTTCTTTTTGAAACCACAAAAAATAAAAAAAAATTAAATAATCAAAAGAAGACGTAAGGATGAAAAGTTCTGATAGGCAATAATATTATCAAGCACAAGTATTAAGGTAATAATCGATAGGATCCCTCATCCTACGAGGACAT
>VTPC01077580.1:0-10211 GCA_011009095.1 Ignelater luminosus | reverse complement strand
AGAAATCTTGACAATCAACACCTAGTTTTACAACAAATTAAACCGCTCTTTATTATTGATCTCTTGTCAAATAGATTTTTTTATAATTATAACTAGTCGTTTTCTGTTTACGGCAAAAAAGAATCGTAAAAATAAAATACAAATTTTAATATTTTTTTTTTGTTTAAGCAAGAATAAGACTTTTCAGTAGAATTTGATGTTTTAAAGGAAGATTTTATTAAGTATAAACCTTTAGATTTTTCCATGCAGCACTGGAAGTGTCCAAGTTAACTATGTAATTATAATTAATTGGCAATAATAAGTTTGCGGACCCTAAGATATAATTCAATTGTAGTTTCCTAATTAATAGGCAGGTCTTTTCAACTTTTATTAACCGTTTCCAGTTTCTACGTGGTTTGTTTCTAGCGATAATTAAAACATTAATTAATTAATCACTGCACTGTAATTTTTATGTAAAGGTTTTTTTGATGTTTCATATACTTACTGAAAATACTTAGAATGTTTTTTGAACGATTAATTTAATTATTTAAAACGAATTAGTTTTTGCTTCGGCAGCAAGTCGAAGGTTTATTCAGCAGCTGTTTCTCATTACAAACTTTATCGAACTGTACAGATTATTTTTGTTCTATGATTTCGTTTATTTTTGTCTTACGTGAAACGATGTGTAGGTAAGTTCTTAACATCTGAATGAGTTTAAAAGCGATTGGATTGTAGAGCTAGGCAAGCGTGAACGATTGATAGAAACACAGCAACAGTGGTCGAATGTTGGAATGATTGCAGCGAACTGTGAATACACCACAAAGATATATCCGCGAAGCTTCAGAAAAACAAACGAACCGCAATATTATTTTATATATGCAGTAATTGTTAGATTCTTACTTTTAATTTTGGGTAATAACTTTGTTATAAGTAAATATAATTTCTGATTTTTAATTTTCTAATGGTACAACTCTTGTCTTTAGAAGCAAGCACCAATTAGCAACGTAAAAGCAAACACAACACTTTTAAACGCACTTTCTTTGGTGCGAGCCTAATTTACTGCTCCTGAACACAAAAAATGATTCCGAATTTACGTTTTCTTATGCAGTCAGGGCGATTTAAAAGCTTGCTGCATAATCTGCAGACAAATTGCTTTTTTCCTGCCGCTATTTCTCTTTCTTTGGAGGGAGGTTTTTTATTTTATCTGTAAATTTTGTTTTACTTAATAAATTCTGTAAGCAAAAAGAAGGCGATAGTCCTTTATAGTCAGAAACTTACTTTTAATAAAATCAGATTTATATTGACAAGTATGAGAATAATAAACGCTCTTTACATGTACGAAATTCCTTCTATTCTTATAGGTAGTTTGTATAAATTAACAAAATTTTGTTTGACTTCAATATAATGTAACTGATTTCGTTTGGAGCAGGCTCAAGAAAGTAGTCCTGCAGTAACAGAAATTTGACTTTTTTCAGTTCAACTTTGACCCATCTACTCCAGTCATTTGGTAGATGGGGGCGGAAAAAATATCGAAACCTTTTCCTCTATCGTTTTTAATGTTTCTTGGGATGCTGAATCTGAATTTCGACTGTGTGACATCGTAAAGTTACTGCTTTCTGAGAAAAATACAAAGAACCGCAAAATGTTTGTATTTTATGCAGCTTTGCGCTTATAACGTGAACACTAGCACTTTTCGAGAAACTCACCTTTATCCAAAAATAAACTGCAAATTATGAGTTTAGGTCTTTTTTGTAGACGCACGGTTTTGGCGCCAAAGCGCTTTGAAATCTGGTAGAAATTCCATAACTGGCCAAAACACGTATTTTTCCTTAGTTTTTCCGCTTATAACCCGGAAACTATGCACTTTTCAACAAACTCGCCCCGATACAAAAATAAACTACGTTTAACCATAGTATATAGATGGGGAAGTAAAACGACTATTCAAAAATCCTTTGTTCTTTTCAAACGCCGACCGATGGCCTTGAAGTAATGGTTGGTGGCTAATACCGACATTTCGAACAGATGTCGCTACGCTAGTGTCAGTGGCTTGTGTAGATTTATTTATGAATTACTAGAAAGGCTACCATTGCATTTTCTGTTATTAAATTTCATTTTACCAAATTTATAATGGCATTGTATTAAATTAAAGATGTAAATCATACACAAATATTCCAAGAAATCAAATTTATTACAATACATTTTAGATACATTATTGTTCTTGTACTCAAACATGGTTAGGTACATTAAAATAAATCAATAAATAAATTGGTTGTTTTTTCATATTTATTACTTAGTAATTTATAAAAAAATTTATTTTATTACAAATGTTTCTTATTTATTAACTAACTTAAGTATAATTGAATCTAAACTACATACTCTATGTACATAAGAAATTAAATCAATTTATATAATACTACTTATTCATGTCTCCAAATAATAATTCTTTGATGAGTTTTTCCCCAGTAGCTGTGACAGATTTGAAATTTTTATTTATGAATTTTAATGTATAATAAATCTTTATCCGTATATACAATTTAAGGAGATATACATAAGGAAAATTTGGACAAGAGTGATTTAAGCCAGTAGTTTGAAATAATTGTAACAAATTACAAGCAACGCCTTTTTGTAGTATTATATTCTGAATATTATCCTAAAAGGTCTTTTCTAACGATGAGATATAGGAGACAAAATTAACATTAACAGAGTCAATGCAAGCACAATTTTTTTACTTTATGTAATTGCACCATAATTAGTCAATACTACTATTATTAAAAGCTTATTAGATAATCATACCTAAAGGCAAATTACTTAACTCTTCTTCTGCAGCTTCTGGCTGCATTATAGTAGGTGTGGCATTTGGAGAAAGAAGTTTTTTATTTTTACCTTTAATGCAATGCTTTTCAAAGTGCGCTGAACAGACCTTATAATACGTACTTTGCATTAATATTTTCAGATGATCTTTATATACATCATAGATCTTACAAAACCGTGCCCATTCCTCACATCTAAAATATTTATTTTATAATAGCATTTTCAGAGTTAATTGAAAGTAACAGAGCTTTTATTCCTTACCTTTGTTTATCATTAGGAAATTTAAAAAAATGTACGTTGAACGTTTCATTATTGGCTCTACATCCCTTCACAAATGCTTTTACAACGCATAATTACGGCAAATAAAAGTAAAGGTATCATAGTAGTTAGATTGCAGGTATAGGTAAGTCTAGTTCACTTCCACGTGTACGGCATTGATCTAACCTCGCTCGGCCGCTTGCTCGGCGTTCGACCGTCGTGTCATCTATTATACAAACGCGAACCATCCTCCAACCTTCACGAGCTAGTTTCCCGTGTTTTTAAGAGTTGTTCTACTTCCCAATTTATATACTGTGGTTTAACTACCTACAAATTGTGTTTCCTACGTTATTTTTGTCAGGCAAATGGTCTAGGCGCTAGAGGGCGCAGCGGCTAAGCCGAGAACCGCCCTCCCATTTCTCGAAGCTGAGCTCTATTTTCCCAATGTTCTTATTAAATGCAGTTTAACTAAATTAACTTATTTAATTAACATATTTCATTTAAACATATTTTAATATTGAAAAATTTACACAATAACGTATTAAATTAATTTTTAAAGTTGATATACCTATGTACTTAGTTCTTCACAATATGTATAAAGTATGTAGAATTTTAAGAAAAAGTAAAATAAGAAGTAATAAAAAGTTTAGTTGGTGTTACTTGGAAGCACTACCAGGTACAACCCGATTAATCTTCACATTTTTCCTGTTGCTTGTGGACCAGGTGGCAGCACTTCCCCATCTCGGTATGACACGTTGACAGTTGTGGGAGAGGATCTTAATCTCTTGGTGATCATGGTAGGGCTTCTTTAACCCTTTCGGACCGCGGTGCTATTAGCAATCGGAGCTGGCTGGACGGGCGCGGACAACATGCCGACTCCGATCGTTTCCGGTCGTCATGCGCCAAATTATTCCTTCTAAAAAGAAGTTAATTTCTGACTTTTTCTTTTAGTACGATTGCCGAGACATTTTCTATACAAAAGATGTACCCCATACGCACAATACAATATACTGCGCGAATGATGATAGAACGGCTGAACATAAAACAGAGGGAGGGAAAATTACCCAATCAGCACTAAATATGGGCGTTATTGGTCATCATAATGCCACATGCTTATGAAACTGCGGAAGTTTGCTGTCCCAAACATTCCATCTAAGATTTCAACCCGAGTCGTTTTTCGTCTGATGGGTAAAAGAAAATTATGCAACTCCAGTCGTTTCCCGTCGCGATAGGGTTAAGCCAGTGAAAGGAAAAGTTCCTTGAACTGTATGCCATCCGCCAAGTTAGTTGAGAAAATTGTTGCTTACCATTTTATTTCTCCATACCATGAGTGGTTTCGACACAACGTCAGCTCTTTACAACCAGAGTAAAATAAAGTTCCTGAAAACCATAAGAAAAAACCCTCAATTTGGAAAAACGATTACAATATTTATGTACAGACTCTGACGCTGATCTGGAGACAGTTGTCAATGAGGAAAAAAATTTCTGCTTGCTTTGTATGAATCGGGTAAACGCCACGCATCTTTTAAACAAATTAGGTACATACAAGCAGTACATAACATCGGCCTAGAAGGAAACATCAAATATTGCTAGGCTTCCCCCCTTCCCACAGAAGCTGCACCAGGACAGAGTTCGCTGAGAGTATCCTATCGAGTTCAGCTGTGGTTGGGAATGGAAAAAATCCACAACAGTGGAGGTAGAAAATAATATGTCCATCACCACAGGCTTATTTTGCTCTAAATTATGCAAAACCTGCTAAGAGACGCAAGAGAAATACTGCGCCGATGATCAACCAATGACTGACTATGACTGCTAAGAAACAAGGTGATTACTCTTCACAAACTCAAAATTGCAACTATTTTTCATTCCATTCATTCATTTTACAGATGAGGAGCCTTCCCCTTCTGGTATCGGTCATCAGTTTCCAGATGAGCAGCCTAGATATTTTTGTGTTTGTCAAAATATTTCAGATGAGCGGCCCGGACATTTTAGTGTTAAATGTCGTCGGCAGATTAATTAAGTTGTTTGTGTATAATTCCTTGTTGTATTTTCACTATCGTTTATTATTTAATTGTAATTCTAAACTTTTTTTTATTAAACCTGTAATGCTTTATTACTACATACCTTCACATACTAGAGACATTAGGTGTATTCAAAAATCAATTCTATAAACTTAAAGCAATGAATAATTATTAGCAATAACTTAATAAAGGTTTAACGAATTAAATTGGTTTTAATAAGAGCATTGTTAAAATACAGCTCAGCTCCGAGAAATGAGAGAGTGGTTCTTGGCTTAACTGTTCACCTGACAAAAAAGACGTAGGAGACATAATCTGGAGGTAATTAAATGTAGTCTATTTTTGTATCGGGACGAGTTTGTCGAAAAGTGCATAGTTTTGAATTTAGAAACGAAAAAATAAAAAATAACCGGGTTTTTGTCCAATTATGGAATTTTTGTCAGATTTCAACGCCCTCTAGCGCCAAAACGGTGCATCTAACTAAACAAACCTATAAGACATAATTTGTAGATCATGTGATGATGTTTATTTTTGTACCAAGGTGGGTTTTTCTAAAAGGACGCAGTTTTCGAATTATAAGCAAAAAACTGCAAAAAGGCAAAGATTTCGCGGTTTCTCGCATTTTGGGTTCGATGTACATACATTATAGTGTCATGCTACATTACGTTACATTAACATTTCAATTATACATCATTGACAGCTAAATGCTGTATACCCACTTCTCTTCGCCATACCTTTCTGTCCTGAGCCATATCTTCATCTAGTTCTCTATCTGCCATAGCTTTTCTGACTCCTTTATTCCAAGATCTTCCGGGACGACCGCGTTTCCTTTCCCCTAGTGCAGTCCATTGAAATATTTGTTGTGGCCATTTATTCTCCTCGATTCTTATTAAGTGACCAAATCATTTTAGATTCCTGCGTTGAATTTTATCTATTACTGTTTCTGTTGCTTCCATTCGGTCTCTAATTTTAGTGTTTGTTCTTCTTTCTAATCTAGATACTCTCGCACTTCGTCTAAGGTAATTCAGTTTTACAGCCTGTAGCTTTCTTTTCATTTCTGTATTAACTGTCCATACCTCACAGCCATAGAGGAGGACTGATTTCACCATAACTTGTCCTATGCTTTTTTTGTTTTTTTTTATGTTCTTCTCCCATCACAAGGAATTAAGGCTGCCTATAACTTTTATGCTTTCTTGGATCTTATGTTTAATTTCCTTCTCACACAACTCATTTGTATTGATTATAACCTTAAGATATTTAAATTCCTGTACTTGTTTAACCACAGTCTCTTTGTTAAGTAAGAGTTCAAATCGCTCATCACCGTTTACTACTAGATACTCTGTCTTTTTTAAACTAAGCTGCAATCCCCATCTCTCGTGTTCGTCACAGAGTCTTTGAACATAAATTCCAGGTCGAATGCGTCTTGAGGTATCGCTACCTGATTGTCAGGAAAGTTCAACGCAAAAATGTTATCTTCATTGATGGGTATTCCCATTCCCTCACAGCTTCTTTTTCATCTTTCCAACACTACTTCTATATATAAATTAAATAGTAAAGGGGATAAGCTGCATCCCTGTCGAAGACCTTTCGGGGTCGTTATAGGATTAGATAGATATTTTCCTATTCTAATGTATGTTATGTTGTCATTATAAATTTCTTCAACAATTTGTAGCATATGAGGATTGAAGTTTATGTATAGGAACGGAGTCGTATGCCTTCTCTAAATCGATAAAGGTTAAATGTATTTGTTTGCCTACGGTTATCTTCTTCTCTAGTAATTGCTGTACTATGAAAAGATTATCCACACATGATCGTCCTGCTACGAATCTGCTTTGTTCTTCACTAATTTTCTGACCAACATCCGATTTAATTTTATTCTGCAGTATTTTTCCAAATAATCTACTAATACTACTTGTAACACTAATTCCTCTGTAACAACCCGGATCTTTTCTATTTCCTTTTTTAAAAATTGAGGTAATAAACAATGTTTTCCATTCTTAGGGTGTTTGTGCTGAACTACAGCAATTATTTATTGGATTTGTCATTCTTTTCACAATTTGTTTCCCTCTATAGGTACATATACGGGACCAGCAGATCTTAAGTTTTTTATTTGATTTAAGTTCTTCTCTACCTCTTCTTTTGTTATGAGTATTCTGTTATCATCTAATTCTTCTAATTCTTTCTCATTTTCCGTTCTATCATTGTACCTATTTTTTGTTAAAAGATTTCTGTAATGTGTTTTTCACTGTTCCATTTTAATGGAACTGCTTGTTTTGTTAGTCTTATTATATTTTATTTGTTTTATAAATTTACAAATTTCTGTGAATTGTGAACCGCCTATCAGACTCTCTATTTGTATGCATTTTTGTTCCCGGTATTGGTTTTTAATTTCTTTATTGTTTCTACTTAGTTCTTCGTTTTTTTTTCTTTATATTGTCGCCTTGTTTGGCCACTTCTTTGTGTTAACAATTTTTTGTACTGGTCATTTTCCTCTTTTACCAATCTTTCAATTTCTTCTGTATACCACACTGGATTTTATTTTTTCTCTGCCCTTTTTGTAACCTAATGCTGCATATGCAGCATTTTGAAGTGCTTGTTTTATATTATTGTATTCAATTTCTATATCTTCATTTACTTTTCTTTTGTTTAAAATACTATTAAGCCTGTATTTGTACAGTTATCTAACACTTGGTTGTAGCGGTAGGTATAGTTTATATCTTTTATGTGTGGCTAATCATGTTTTTCTTGTTGTATTTTATTTTTTCCCATGTAGACAAAGCATGTTTGACACTAAAAGGTAGTGGTTCGATCCACAGTTCATTCCTCGTTTAACTCTACATTCTATATATTTGAATATTGATCGTTGTCTTGTTATAAAGTAGTATATGATGGAGCGTTGTTGTAGGGAGGGTCTTTCCCACGTGTATTTATGGATGTCTTTATGTGCAAAGAATCCATTTAAAGTTTTAAAATTATTCTGTTTACAGAATTCTATTAAGATCTACCCTGAATTGTTCACGGTTGCCTCTCCATATTGGCTTATTGTTTCGTCATCTTGCACGGAAATTACTCTTGCATTATAGTCTCCAATTATAAGTTCTTCGTTTTACTTTATTTATTTCTTCGTTTAATTCTTGATAAAATGCTTCCCTCTTTTGTGGTGTGAAATCGTCCGTGGGTGTATAAACTCCAACGACAACCGTGTTATATCCATATATACATAGATATTGTCAAAGTAAGATTCTTTCCAATTTACATTCGAGATTTTCAATGTACTTTTTATGTTTTTCTACTTACTAAAATAGAGATTCCAGCACTTACTCTCATTGACTTGTCTATACCTGACCAAATGTGGAAGTAGTTTGGTAATTCTTCACTACCTTTTTCTTTTTTCTTAGACTCCGGTAGTATAGCGATGTCTATTTTTTGTTCTTCTAACGCTTTCAGTACCTCTGTAGTTTTATTTGATAGACCCTGGACATTCCAAGCTGCCAATTTCATTAACCTTTTTCCTGCCACTATTTATCTTTTTTTATATTTATCTATTCAAAAAGCTGACTATTCAGTATGATCAAATTTTAGTTTAGTTAAATTTCATATCTTCAAAACAGCAACAAGTTAGGTTAAGATACAACCGTTTTCATTGCAAGTGGTACGAGAAACTTCCTTCAAGTAAAGGAAAGGTTTAAAATGGTATCATTTTACGTTAATACTTAATCCTGAATGAAAATTTTGCATCAGGCTTTACTTCTTAATTCTGACCCATCGATTTATGGGAATCGGTAAAACACAATAAGTTCCATTTAAAAGGCACCATCATCTACAGCTGCTTGTCCGCTAATTGCCGACCGCTACTCTAGAGAATTAAAAGATTAAAAATCATAACTTTCAGTGGTACTACAAAGTATATCATTTTATTTGTTAATTACTAAATTAATTCGATTTAAAAGTTATAAACAATTAAGATATCTTAAAGACGCTAAATTATTTTCGACTTTCATAATTCTTTTAATGCCATGTGCAGGTAAAGATAAAACGAAATGTGTATTGCAAAGATATGTTTTGATTATGAAATGAATAAAACTTAAAAAGTTGAACTAAAACGGCAACAAAATTTAAATCGATAAGAAACTAGAATTCCAGGTGTTAATATATAACACCAGTTTTAGATAAGGAACAACAAAAATTTAGTTTCGACTTGAAATCGCACGAAATACAGACGTTTGATTGTTAACGACCTAACATTATTTGCGTTACATTATAAATTCATAATCAAGTTTTAGTGCTGTGATTGTGTGTAATTAATGTATATTTTTAACAAGTTGTTTATTAAAAAACGTGTAATAAACATTAAATGATTCGTGCATACGGATATTAATAATTAATGTAAAGTATGTAAACTAGAAGAGCAATGTTTATTTCATTCTCGTAAAGAATTCTGATTTGATTTATTTGAATTCACAACTTACGGTTTGTCGTCTCAGTTAGTCTTAATAGAATTTTGCAATTCTATATTGTAATTACAACTTAATATTATCGATGATACTAAAAAAAGTGTGCAGAATAGAACACAGCCTGGACTCCTGAGAACTTCTCACTTCAGTCATCAGGTAAGGTAAGTGCAAATTGTTTAATAAAGTTAGGGAAATACAAAAATATTAATGAGTATAAATGCGAAATAATCTATAAGCAGCACAAATATAATATTATGAAACTCTAGGTGAAGTCTCTGATTGATTTCTATTACTTTGTTTTGCGCATTTTATTGACCACTTGTTTTTTTTCTATAGATTTTCTACTATTAATTCACAAATATTATAATGTCGTGATGGTGTTAAAATTAAAGAAACGAAATGCCACTGATTGAAAGCAGTTTAAAGCTTGAATGTTTATCTTATCATTATCTTTACATTTCTTTGTTAATAACTATTCAAGAAAAATTGATTCACACATGTATGTATGTAAATTTTAAAATTATCGGAACTGAGTTATTTTGTAAAAGAAGTAGTTGCGCAACTACGTCATTAAACATTAGTCTAATACAAATAAAAATACCACTTGGCACTTATCGTCGTTCTCTTCTGCCTTTCCAGCCATATTTGTCTACGCACATAGAGGTATTTGTAGTAAAAAGTTGGCCAAAAT
>VTPC01077575.1:0-10048 GCA_011009095.1 Ignelater luminosus | reverse complement strand
ATGTCGGGGCGCTACTCGTGTCTTCTTGGACAATGTTTGACGGTCATCGTATGGTGTTGTAGTTCTAAGGACTATTGCAAGAACTTCAAGTTTTTTTCTTTCATTTGTTGCAGTCAAATCAAAGATTTATTATTGGTCTTGAGCGTGAACGGATGACCTTTGGCCTACTCGTTCGTATTATACCGCCGCTTGTGACGGTGGAGGCGGGCACTTGAGTACGAAATCGCGTGTCACTGATCTCATGTTCTTGCTGTGGCACCGCTGCAATGCTTGTCCTACTAGTATTAGTTTGTGAGACTGACGGAAATTAAAAGTCTGGGAGATGCAGCGGCAGCGGGTTGGCAAGGGCTTCGAAGGCAGTGACTTTTAAAGCTCTCCAGAGCCATCTCTTCTTCATAGCGAGAAGATAAGTCAGCGTCATTCTTGAACGTAATATTGCAGCTATCCATACACTTCAAGGAAGCAGGGCAGTTTCTTCTTATTTGTGGGTGACGTGGTGTTACGGACTTGCTGCAGGACGGTTATAGTGCCAACCTGGAGGTGGAGCCGCTATTGACCGGTAACGAAGGGTTTTGAATAGTGGTGGCAGTGTGGAGGTACGAGAGGTACGTCGAAGCGATCCAGGGCGAAGTTGTAGTTTGCTCCGGTGTCTACAAGGAGTTAGAGAGGCTTCCTTGCGATGGTGGTAGCGATGCATGGCAGCGTCGGCAGCGACTAAACGTCACTGGAAGTGTGATGTTGGGTCCATCTCGGCGATCAATGGTCGAACGCCCTGTTTACTTGGGGTCGGCATTTTTGGAACAGCGGTGACGTTGTTGGTGGTAGGTTCTGCGTTTGATCAGCGGTTTGCTTAATAGAAAAACACCCAAATAAACAAATTTATTAAACTCTAGCAATCAGCGATATTTCATCAATTCAGTATGAAAATAATGCTTGTTCTTGTCAGTGCAACAATACTCCGATGCGGTTCAGTACGACTTTAGTTCATCCAAGTCACTACAAAAAAGATTCCGGTTCGGTGCAGTACAACACTCGTCTGCATCAGATCAGTTAAAAATTAACGGCGCGATAGAAAGTTAAACGAACTAACCGGTCCTAACCGATTCACAGGCCTGAACGACCCGATTGACTAAACACAAGCTTCGGGCCGGACCGCGAAAAGACCTGATCAAGAAACCCGTGCAGTTTGAAAATGTTCCTGTTCGGTTGAGTACGAAAATAATGCTTTGTCTAGTCAGTACAACAATCCTTCTATGCGATTCAGTACGACAGTAGTCTGTCCGAGTCAAAAAGAAAAAGATCTCGGTTCGATGTCATACAAAAGTAACGGCTCGTAAAACCTAGTCGACCCGATAGCCCGAGAGGGTTACCAGGCCGGAGAGACCCAAATACCCAACGACTCGACGTAGGCCTAAAAAGCCCAATAAATTTTTAAACTGACTCGAACTCGATTGAAATCCCGGCCTGTGTAGGCCCCTAACGTCAGTGCTTTATTTATTTTTTATACCAGGTGTTCATTTAATACTGTGACTATTGCTTTTAAGTTGATAGTAAATTAACTAAACTTAAATTGGTAATGAAAGATAAAAGTTAGGGTGCAAACTAAACATTTTAATTGAAAGTAGTTCAAATAAAACAAAATTAATTTTTGCAATTGCTTTTATTTTGTTTTCTGTCAGTATTTGTATTTTTCAGAACCTCGACTTGGACAGATGCCATCTTAATTATTCAAGGTTAAATAATTTAGTTGATTTCTACCCATAACAGTATTGCGAATTTTCGCAGGTGTCCAACTCGAAAAGGTCACAATATGCAGAGCTGTGATCATCTTTAGGCAGCTAACTTCTCTCCGATAATGCACCAGATTCAGCTGAGTTGTTCTCACAAAAGTGTATGAGGTATTGGAACATAATTTAGTTGGAAAAGACAAGGCACTTACATTCTTTTCTTCATTTCAATTGGTGATACGAACAGTGACGTTGCATGCTGTCTGTAGATGAGTTTAGTTTTCGTGTGATTTAGCAATAAGAATATGCAACCTGAAATAATAATTTATCTGAAGTAGAAGTAAACAAGAAAATTAGATTTGGAAAATTTATTTTGCAGAATTGAATTTTTTAAATTACCCATTTGCAATGAGAATTTTAAAGTAAAAATTAAAAAAAATCTGAAGAGTAAAAAGGACACAATGTTTGCATACAAATCCGTCTTCTAATTATAAAAGATTCAAGAGCGTTACTTTTCATGGAAATTATAAAATAAATAAATAAAAAAAAAGAGAGAAGAAAAAAAGAAAAGCAATTTAACAAAAGCGTTAGTGATGTATGTTAAGATGGCGTTTCCTGATTCGTCTTTCCTGTTGTGTTTAGTGGGCTGGCTTGAGGATTTATAAGCCCTGTATTGTGTTTGACAACTTTTCAAAGTTTGTTTTGTGAGGAAGCAGAGTGTTAACGGCTTGTTGTGTACCAGAGGACAAATAAATTAACGTCTTACTTGACAGAATTCGTGTATCAGAGTTAGTGTGAACTTATGGGTAAAATTTAGTTTAAAACAAAATTTATTTTATATTATTAAAGTCATTAATTTAATACTATAGCGCGTACGCAACTATGCAAAATATTACGAAGATATGAATAAATTTTGCAACCAAAAGTCACTTTTAACCCATCCACATCATCGTGACCAAACGATTCTGTCCGTTTAATAACGCGGATAATAAATAATAAGCTGGTTCATAATTAATCAAACAACCTATATTAGAGTGTCATTAATAATGGCAGCAGCTGTGAACGACATGTTGACAAGTACAAGACCTGGATGACCGAGTGACGTCAGAGACACTCAACACCTGAGACCACGATTTAACACGAATCCCCCTGGTCGAGACTGAAAAGTTTACAAAGGTTTATCAGAAAACTTAGCTTGAAAAACATATTTCACTTCGGAAGCAAACACTTCGGATTAAATAGAAGTTGGCTTCAAGTAGCAGAAAGGGTGGGGGGAATGAGATGCTCGAATAATGCGCTCTGAAAAAATCCCACCTCTATTTTTGTTCATTTTAAATAGAACCTTAAGGAAAAGATGAATATAAAAAATATGAAAAGGTATGAGAATTATCAACTAAGGAAATAACAAACTGTCAGGACGAATCTTCTTATCAGTTTTTCTTTCTTTTTGTATTTTTCTTTTCAACCTAAAAAGAAAATTTAAAAACCGTATCAAACGCTTCCAATAAAATATGAAACAATAATTCAAAGAGAAATTCTGCTGCAGATGCCGCACACAATTTTAATTTAAATACAGATGGTACGATTAGGTGTGTAATTGCAAAAAAAAAACTAATCAGTGCCGTTACTCCGTTATATTAATCGTAAAAGATATACAGTCTAGTATTTTTTCTAACATAAATTTCTTTACGGAAACTTAAATTTTACAGATAGAAATGTTTGACTTTTTATAAAAAGCCTTAGAAAAGTTTAAATCGGTCCTGCATAGGAAAAACCTCTGCTACAGTCAAGATTTCATTTACAACTATTATGGCTCTTTAATCTTTTTGTCTAAGAATCTCCAGAAAAGACTTTTGGCTACCAGGAAGAAGTAAGATTTGGACAAGTTAAAAGAGTTAAATTAAGAGCAAATAGGGCAGAAATAAATAAAAGATTCAGTTAAGGAAACTGCAGAAGAGACGTGGGGCAGAATAAAAGCAAGTATAGAAAAAGTTAGTAAGGAGATAATTGGCTATAGAAAAGGAAGAAAGATGTAGCCAAAATGCACGAGAGAAAAAGATTCAAAAGCCAAAAGACAGAAGAAAAAAGGATGTATTACAGGAAAGCTAACAACGAGCTCAAAAGTATTACAAACAAGGCGAGAAATGATTGGTTTGAGAAAGAATTCAAGAAAATAGAGGAGCTGGAAAGAGTTAGGAAGTATGACATTCTCTACAACAAGGTTAGATCTATCAGCTGGGACAGAAGGTAGGGAAATATTGGAAATGGAAATGAGGTAGCCATAGAGAGCAAAGAAGGAGTGTTACTGAAGAAAAGAAAAGATGTGCTAGGTAGATGGAAAGAGTACATAAAAGACCTATGTATATGGAGCCAGAAAAAAACAGAGAGAGAGAGAGAGAGAGAGAGAGAGAGAGAGAGAGAGAGAGAAAAAGAGAGAGAGAGAAAGAAGCAGAAGAGTAATATGGGAGAAGGAATTTTAGGAACGAAAGGAGATGAAAAAAAGGAAGACAGAGGGAGTGAACCGGATACAAATTGAGCTGATAAAGTGCTTGCAGTGAGAAGATTTGAAGGAGTTCACATTGCTCTGCGATATGGTTTACAAGAGTGAACAATGGCCAAAAGATTTTCTACGTTCTACCCAAGAAGAAAGATACAAAGAAATGCGAAGGACACCGCACGATAAGTCTGACCACACACGCAGCAAAGATACTGTCGAGGGTGCTAAATAAAAGACTAACTAAAAAGATGAAAGAAAACGTAGCAGAAGAGCACTATGGATTTAGAAAAACAATGCGCACAAAAAATGCAATAAGTGAAGTACGTACGATTGGGGAGAAATACTATGAGAAGGGAAGAAGATTGAGCATCTGTTTTTTCGATCTCGAAAAGTCTTTCGACAGTATGTGCTGGGAAAACCTAATGAGGATATTAAAAGAAAAAGGAGTGGATTGGAAACAACAAAGGCTCATAGCAAGTTTGTGTTTAAGCGATTATCAGATTGAGAGATAAAAGAACGAGAGAGGAATGCCCATTGTCGCCTAGGCTCTTTAACATACATGATCGGGCGTTGCTAAAAAAATGAAAAAGGAGTGAAAATAGGAGGAAGAAGAATAGTAGTAGTTTGCGGACGATGATATTGCTTACCGAAATTACAAAGAAGCTGCAAAGCATGCTCCAACACCTGCCTGATATGAAGAATGAGCTCGGACAGCGGATAAATGTAAAGAAAACGAAGGTAATGAAAATTGAAGAGGAGGAAGATATGATGGTAAAGATAAACGGAGAAAGAATTGATTTAGTGGACAGATTTGGGCACAAAACTAACAGCGAGTTGAAGAAGTGAGAATGAGATAAAAACAAGGATAGCAATGGGAAAGGAAGTTTTTTCAAAGGGACAAGTAAAGTCGATTTAGATCTAAGCAAAACGTCGATGAAGCGTTTTATATGGAATGCGTTTCTGTATGGAAGAGAGAGATGGACGCTGCTGAAGAAGGACAAAGGAAAGATTGTTGATTTTGAGATGAGGTTGTGGAGAAGACCATTAGGCACTAAACGGACAGACCGGACAAGAAATGAGAAAGTTTTGGAAAGCACAGATGAACGAAATTAACTACTGGATAGAAAAGAAACTACACAGGACATGTACTGAGGAGGAATTGCTTAATGAAAGACGTCTTAGAAGGTTTTGTCGCAGAAAAGATAAGAAGAGGAAGGAGAAGGTTAAAAATGACTAACGAGCTGAAAGAGGAAGGAAAAGGATATGTTGGTATAAAGAGGAGAACACACGAAAGGACAGTGTGGAGAAGTCCCTAGGAAGGTTCTGTAGAACAACATTTAAATTTCGATTAAACGAGATCTTTATTTGGATTTCGCATTTTTTGTCGCAGAGAACGTTCCATCTCTGTTGATTTTGCATTCTTTACTATCCTCGTAATATTATCTTTCTTCTAAATAAATTAAACTTGCGCGATCACATTAATTTGGTTCATTTCACGGCCTCCAGTAACTGCAGGCCAATAATGGTCCCACCATCCCCTATCCCCTCTAATCCTATTTTGTTTTTATTGCTAAAGGAAAAAACACACCGAGCCGTAGAGATTTTCTCTACCGAACCGCTTCTTAATCTATGCCCCAAACGATCAACACCATTTACGTTATCACGCCTTTGCACCCATTTTCCTTTACTAATTTCGATTTATCTTTGCAGACATATTCCGTCTATCTTGTACTAGCTAACTTGAGCGGCCTGGGTTTACGCTTCAGACAACTTTTGATCATGAAAGTGACGGAGGGGCATCTACAGTTCTAGCAAATGGAGAACTTGCAAAGCAAGATGTCTACCGCAGAATCTGAACAGTTTACAAAAACTGGCTTCTTTAGTGTACGTCGTACACCTGATCCGTGGACTGAAGTATGAACTGATATGTCTATTGAGCAAGACGTCATGCTTTATTTCAATTCGGAGGTGGTATCACGCGTTTTCAGTCTGCTCTAAAGTATGTGATAATGTAAAGAAGCTGTCCGGAATGCTTTCAAGACATGGCTGCAAAACACCACAGAATCAGACCTCTTACGTTCTCTTTCATCTGGAATTACGAGTAATAACAGCACAAGCCTCGACTCTTTCAAAGCCATCAACAGTATGGCCGAGTTTAAGTGCACTTTATTGTAATAATACAAAAATACAATAAACAAATTAAAATTATAAATTGAGGAGTTTCTTGGCGAATTCTAGCCGGAGGCTACTACATTTAACCCGAAGACCCTCAGAAATAAATGAATGATAATAAATGAAGATAGGGATAGTGAAGATCAGATGGCAAGCAACAATTATTGTAAATTCAAAAGAAAAGTTTTCAATTGACGTTTAAAAGGGTTTGGATTTAACGATTTGATATTTGTCGGAATGGAATTATAAAACTTAACTGCATTATAGACAAATTGTTTCTCGTTTGGTGACGCCAATCTTTCCAAAAAACACCAAAAGAAGTAGCTTGCGACACATCACAGCGGTATTGTGATCCGCGACAAAATCGTTTCTGTGAACGCAAAGCAGGTTTTCAGCATAGAATCTGAAGAGGACCTAAAGGAGTACTTGAGATTCAGACTTTTTCTCAGCACTGCTTCTAAAGCAAATTTTGACAGTCACACTGGGCTCACGGTGCGAGACGTTTGCTTGGCCGCTTTTCGCCACTTTTGGACAAATAGTCAAGGCATGTTCAGAAGCAATTCGGCTCATCTGTTGCTGTGGTATTCAACAGCTACGAGACAAGATCACCAAAAGTCAAAAATAGTAGCACCGAGCTTTGATTTTTTGAGTCTTTCAGAAAACAAGACACGACTTGTTGTTAGATTTGTTGTCTTTCCACTTCCAGCAATTCTTTAATCGTAAGGACAGCCTTGAGTATAGATGCGCCCAGATAGAAAATTGTAGTGGCCTCCTTGGACATCGAAATTTTTGTTACGCTCGTTGTGAGTGCGAAAAATGATAAGTCTAGAGAAATGTTGAATCTTGCTATCACCGCTTCAAGTTGAAAATCTCTAGCATTAAGCAAATGAACAACTTCATCTTTTCTTCCATGTTATCCTATCACATCTGCTCTGTACCTACTGGGGAAGCAGAAGACGTAGAAACTCTTCAAAAAGAGTCCCGACCTACAGAGTCTTTCTGAAATCCTCGTGAATTTGACATCAATAAAATTCCTTTATGCCAGTGATGAAACGTAACGTTGAGCTCCCGACTACTTGTCCGCTATCACCAACAAGTGCAACTTGTGAGCAGCATTTTTTTGGGGTCATATTTTCAGGTAATAACATTAATACTAATAATAAGTCACTCAAAGCATTTAAAACAATCAGCTCTTCAAACGGAAAGTTTAACTTCTACCTATGACTGTTTTTCTTTCCCTCTGGATGCTACCCTATTCATAATGCAAGTAAAAGATTTGCATCCTTCTGTTGTACAAGTTCCTTCACAGATTCAGTTTAATGCGCTGAAAGACCTTTGAGCGATCCCTACAGTACAAAATCTCCGCTATTTTATGGCGAACTTTAAGAAAAAAGGAGATTGATTGCAGGATTATTTTGGCCAAAATATAATCTCTTAGAGTCCTTGCAGAGACATGCTCTGTCATTATTTTTTAAGTACTGTTGATAGCGTACACAGGGTGGAAAAGTTCAGTCGGGCCACTCCCTTCCATGATGTAACCGACTATCCCTATAAATGACATAAGGAGGTATAACTCCCCTAACCGTATTACCACATTTGACAATTCAGGGTCTGCTTTGCGACTTGCTATTACGAAGGCGGTTCAGTAAGTACCCGTGTTTGACGACAGAAGGTGTTCCTGAGGGAAGTTGGTGTTATCATCGTGTGCTGCCATCTATCAAACGACGGTATAACAAATTGCAGACTGGTTGATAGGTTAGTTTGGATTTGACAGCCATTTGAGTAAGACGTGTTTCGTGATTTTAGCTAAGATGGAAAAAGAGCAGTATCGTTCTGTAATTCGCTTTCTGTTTTTGGATGGGAAAAAATGCGAGGAGATAAAAGCAAAGTTGGATGCTGTTTATGGGGACACTTCACCATCTATCACCACAGTTAGATATTGGTTCAACGAATTTAAACGTGGGCGAACATCCGTTTTTGACGAGGAGCGACCAGGACGCCCGGCAGACGTGGTTACCGAGGAAATCATTCAAAAAGTCTACGACATGATTCTCGCTGATCGACGAACGAAAGTGCGTGAAGTAGCAGAGGCCGTAGGTGTGTCGACCGGAACGGAAATTAATATTTTACATGATAAGTTGGCGATGAAAAAATTGTCGGCGCGATGGGTGCCGCGATTGCTAACGGTGGACAACAAGCGGATGCGGCTGTTAACTTCGAAGCAGTGTTTGGAGCAATTTAAGAGAAATCCGAAGGAGTTTTTGCGTCGAGTTGTCACCGTTGATGAAACCTGGATTCATCATTACACACCAGAAACTAAGCAACAATCAAAACAATGCATTTCCCCCGGTGAATCTGCTCCAAAGAAGGTGAAGATGGTTCCATCGGCCAGATTTTTTAGAAAAAGGAAGAACGATCACTGGACAATACTACAGTGAGTTATTAGACAGCTTCGACAAAAAATTGAAGGAGACACGGCCGCATTTGGCAAAAAAGAAGGTGCTGTTTCACCACGATAACGCACCAGCACATTCGTCCGGAGTTGTCGCCGCCAAACTGCATGAATTGCGTTATGAATTGCTGCCGCACCCCCCGTATTCACCCGATCTGGCTCCCTGCGACTTTTTCTTGTTTCCTAACATAAAGAAATGGCTCACGGGAAAAAAATTTAGCTCAAACGAGGAAGTCATCGCCGAGATAGAGGCGTATTTTGGAGAGTTCGACAAATCCTATTTTTTGGAGGGGTTAAAAAAATGGCAGGAACGTTGGGAGACGTGTATATTTCTAAAAGGAGACTATGTTGAAAAATAAAAAAAAATTTTTGAAAAAAATTGTGTCTTCATTTCTAACACGGATACTTATTGAACCGCCCTCGTAACTCTCGTGCCTTTAAATATAGCGGCTGATCAAATCTCACTATGGTGGCAATGATTTGATCTTCCGTACAACAGACAACAAAGCTGTGTATAACGGTATCGTAATAAGCTGGACAAGCGTTGATGAAAGGCTGGCAATCTACAAAAGTAGCTTGGTATTGTTTTTGTCTCTTGGAAGGTCTTAGTTTGCCATAAAGCCACAGCAAGTCAGGTACTGGAGGAACTAGATTACCTGCTTGTGGGGGGGGGACATTTCTTTCAGGCCTTTGATCATAACTCCTACTAGCCTCACATCATTAAACGATTTGAAGATTTTCATTGTAACAGCTCCAATCCTTCTAATCTCTTCTGGTGAGGCTGCAAAAAGTGCAAAGATTTTGCGGGTTTTCGCATTTTCCTTGGAAAGTAATACCTCTACGATGTCGCAATGTTGAAATTCGGATTCAGCATCCCAAAAAACATTAAAAACGATAAAGAAAAAAGTTTCTGTCTTATTTCCCATTTTATAGCGTATTTTGCTAAATAAATCTTGCAAGACCTAAGCCCAGGATTCTTTAGTGGGTATTTTCTAATTCCAAGTATCAAGATTGATTAAAATTAAAATATTAGAGAACGCAATAAATCTGCAGATCTACTTATAATAGTTATTTACGTAACGCATAACATCATTAACGCCCACAATCACTTTGAATTCTGATATGTCTAATTTAGGAATTATACAAAAGTCTAACAGAACGTTTTTCATAAAGTGAAATGAACTTTCCGAATGGATAGAA
>VTPC01077558.1:0-10216 GCA_011009095.1 Ignelater luminosus | reverse complement strand
GCACTGCATACGAAAGCACAAAATCCATTGGAGCATTCACCAACTGCAAAACAAATAGAGGATTTCTGGAAATCTTTATGATCGCAAAAGAAGATGCACAGTTCTGCAGTATGGATAGAAGAAGAGTGCAATTAGTTTGACAATGTGACAAGTGAGCAGGTTGCATAAGTAATAAGCGAGACGCACAATTGGAAGTCTCCTAGCCAAGATAAAATACACAACTAGTGGTACAAAAAATCTACATCCTTGCATCCTCACCTTGCAAGAACGATTCAAGATGTTATGAATAATCCTGCCAATCTACCGTTACCTCTTACTGGAGGGATAACTTACATTAAGCCGAAAAGCAAAAAGCAATCGGACCAGAGAATTACAGGCCTATAGCATGCTTGTCCACGCTATACAAAATAATTACGGAGGTCATTACAGTGTTAGTTACTGAGCACATAGATACTTAGAATATTATGGCCAAAGAGCAAAAGGGATGTAAAAACGGCAGTTAGGGATGTAAGAAACAATTAATTATTGACTCCGTTATACTTAAACAAGCAGAGAAACAAAAGCGCAATTTTTCATATGTGTTACATCGATTATAAAAAAGATTTTGATTCGGTGCCGCATAGTTGGCTTTTACATATATTGGAAATATATAAAATTTCTTCTTCCTTAATAAATTTTCTCAAGCACACGATGAGCACTTGGAGAACAAAAGTTATCCTTAGAACTGCTTCAGGGAGTATTGAAACCACAGAGTGTGGCATCTTCCAGGGAGACAGCTTTAGCTTACTGTCGTGCTGCCTCTCTTTAAACCCTATCTATAGCGCTCTTAACGTAACCAAATATGGATCCCAATTAAAACTTTCCTGCAGAACAATGCATGTCATTAATCACCTTTTTTACGTTGATGACATCAAAATGTACGCCTGTAGTAAATCTGAGTTAGAGCAACTCATCAAATTAGTGGAAAATATTAGCTCGGATATATGCATGAACTATGGGATTCCGAAATGTAAAGCTGTTCATATGGAACGAGGTTTATTAACTCACAAGGAAGGTGTATTGATTGAAGCTGGGGAAACTATTGGGAGCCTAATTCATAAAGAGGCACATACGTATCTTGGAATTAAGCAGAGTAAGGGGCTAAAAGCTAAGGAGGTAAAGGAGCAGTTACGGCAGGATTATTCCACGCGAACATCTCTTCTCTTAAAAACATATCTCACTGCCAAGAATCTTACTAAAGCTGACAATCAGATCTGAAATCAGGTATGATCAGACGGGGCACATTTGACAGAAAAAAGAGCAATGGTTATCAAAGAAGCTGCATGGTCGACAACCTAATATGGTTCAGCAGCAACATGTAAATACAGAGAAGTACTCTTTTTTGTAGTTGCTGAAAGGAGAGCTTAACCCCGAGACTGAAGGTTTTACTGTAGCAATACAGGATCAGGTAATTAAAGAATTTTAAAGGAAGCTTTGGATTCAGATAAATGCAGGAAGTATCACTAGATGAGTGAAACGATTGATTATATTACTTCTGATTGCCCAATATTAGTCAAGTCAAGTCAAGTCAAGTCAATCGTTAAATTTCCGCCGAAGGCGGGAGGCCGTTTTAAGCTCCTCGTGGAGCTTCTTCAGCCTTGCCCAATATTAGCTTCCAAGCAGTAAATTGATAGATATGATGATGCTGCAAAAATTATACATTCCCAGTTTGCATTTCTTTATGGCCTTGCGCCAAAGATAAAGGCTTACTACAAATATCCTTCTTCGCCTGTACTAGAAAATAACTAATTTAAGTTGTACAAGAATAATCATGTACTGACAGACAAAACAGTCAATGCCAAAAGACCTGATCTAATGCTAATAGACAAAACAGAAAAGCATGTCTCTATGATAGAGATATCTACCCAACACTCACAACTTACTACAAAAACACCAAGAAAAAGTAAACAAATATCTACCCCTATCAATGAAAATAAAGCTAATTTGGAATCTTGAGAGAGTACAGATAGTGCCAATTATCCTCTCAGTAACCGGAGTAACTCCTAACACTCTACTTGACAGCCTTAAGACACTTAATATGCCAGAACATACATTGCATGCAGTGCAGAAAGCCACAATCCTGAGAACTTGTAGTACCGTTAGGGAATTTCTGAAGGTAAAATATTAAATTTATTAAATGTTAAAGTTGTTATAAAAATTGTTAATTGTTATTTAATCTTGACATATTTGAAATTGAAGTAAAATTACCTGTGATATTAACTATGAGTTATTTAGATTGGTTAATTCTTTATTTTGATTCGAAAATAATAATGGTTATATAATATTGGTCAATAAATGCAATAGTGAGCCCAACCCCCTTGGTCTTGTACCCGTGGGTGGATGAATTCCAGCACATTGGTGCTGAGAATGACGAATTTACATAATAATAATAATAATAAAACTAAAAATAGCATGTCTTTATTCGGAAGATAAAAATAATGCAATACATAGGTAAGTACCTACCAAGCATGAGTAGAACTTTGAGGTTTGAGAAGCCGAGTTTCCTTTTTCCAAAAATAAATAACTTTTCGACCCTAGTTGAGTAAAGTGGAATTTAGTTCATAAAGAGCGAGCAGATCCTAATTGCTTTATTTCAAAAGACAACGTAAGACACATTGTATATACACGAGTAAGACAACTCGAGATGCTCATATTTATCCTAATGCTTCATTTCTGTGATGGTATTAATTTTTAATTGTTATCATTACGGTTTATTACATAATTTATGATACTTTTAATTTTAAAGAAACGAGTCTTAATTTTTTTCTTTCAATCTAAAATAGTTTTCTACATACCACTGTGTGGAAAACATAGATACTGACTTTTAATTTTTTAATTTCCCTTCTTATTTCTGGATACATGCTATTCAGTCTTTCTTACTTTGAGACTCTTTCTAGCTCCTCTCTTTCCAAAAAATCTTCTGTATGGTCTTTCAACGTTTTCCGAAGTCTTTTTCTTTTCTATTTCAGTATCAGTAGTATGCTGTTCCCAGATATTCAAATGTAGTTGTTATCTGTATTTGTTGGCCATCACTTTCTTCTATATCTTTCTTTTTATTTATTTCCATATTTCTGGACTAAGAATCGCCGTAATAACACATGATGTAGGTGAATATTAGGATGCGAATACCCACAATTAAAATTAAATTGTGTTGCATTACCACTTTCAAATTTTCTGAAATTCTTTTATTTGAATAGAAAGGGTCCCCTGGGTATTTTAACTCAATATCAAGGTTAATTTTGCAGCAGTTATAAATTGTAAAGTTATGAAATAGGTTTGAAGATGAGAAGGAAAAATGTTATCTAATTTAATTCAGGAATGATTTAAAGCAGTGCTTCTCAACTTTTTTTAATTTACGGACCATCAACTACCTTGAAGACTTATTCATTGGTATAGACTCCTAAATAGCAAAACCAAATGTTTGGAAGTTCACGCTTAGAAAAGTTGTTTAGGTACCTGTTTGTTTGTTGACTGCTCACAAGATCAGAAACGCTGTTTTGACTTCAATTCAAATTGTACAGAATTTTGCAACGCATCGCAGAGAGCTTAAAGATCTTCACTGTGATAAAGATGAACCACAGGTCAAACCGTTACAACCAGATGTGTAACGATAAAGTTTTACTATTGGTTAATTGATAATCAGAGCAGTATTTAAATTAAAGTTTGCTAAACACTGCAAAACTAAGTGAACATGACATCCTGTCATCTAGAACGTACTTTCACTTAGTTTGTTACTATGAAAAAACTATTTATTTATCTGGAAGGTGCTACCTTTAATCTAAAATTTCGGTCGCTGAAGGTGGCATATGGCCAAACTCAGCTAGCGGGCAGGGTCCGATGAATGGGACCTGTGCTAAAGACAAAAAACCAAACAAGGGCACCCAGATCTAATTTTTCGTTGGCCTAAAGGAGTTAAACGTTCGACGATCCAACCGAACATGTATAGTTCAGGAAACTAAGACAATTACTTATACTAAAGAAAAAAAAACAGAGAAACTAAATACAAATTAAATATATATATATATGAATAGGCAATTTTGGATTGATAATGGTCAATATTGGTTGTGAACATGTTTGCTTCATTTCATCAAATGACTCTTGACATGCCTTTGTCCAGTTAAAGATTGTCCTTTTCTCAAAAGGTTATGCAATGGTTCTAATTTTATTGCTATTTTTGGGACATACTTATGATAAAAGTTTATTTTTCCCAAAAATTGTCTCACGTTTTTTGGCGTTTTCGGAGTAGGGAAGTTTTTTTATTGATATTAAATTGTCTTTCAGAGGTCTCACTGAGTTATTCTGTATTATGTGACCCAGATATTTAACTGAGTCAGCCGCAAACATGCATTTCGAAAACTTTGGTCTTAAACCTTCACTTTTGATTGCTTGAAATAACTGTTCTAGATGTCTGACATGGTCTGAGAAAGATTTTGAAAATATTAAAATGTCATCGATGAAATTTACTGTGAACTCTCCAAGTTTGTGTTTCCGTATTATGTTACACATTATTCTCTGAAATATAGCCGGTGACGTTTTTAAACCGAATGGTAAACAAGTCCATTGAAAATGACCCTCTTGTGTTACGAATGCAGTTTTGTGTCTGTCTGTGACACGCATTGGTATTGACCAAAATGCTGAATTCAAGTCTAGTGTTGAGAAGTACTTGCAATCTCTTGCTTTAACTATTAGGTTTTCAATAAGTGGGAATGGCTGTGATTGTGGGACAACAATTTTATTTAGATCCCGAAAATCTATACACAATCTTGATTTTTTTTTCATCTCTTTTATAAGCTAATGTAACTGGAGCTGCAAACGGTCTATATAATTCTTCAATTATATTTTTTTTCAATAATTTTGCAATCTGATTTTCAATCTCCTTTTTATCTTCAATCGTGCAACGATATGGTCTTTTACTGCAATATTTTCCCACTAACAGATCAATGTGTGCTTCATAATCCGTTATTGTTCCAATGTCATATTTGTCTTTTGCAAACACAGATTTATATTTCAATATTAAGTCATCTATCACTGCCTGTTCTTGATAGTCTAGATGATTTATAAAAATTTTGAATTTTTCTTCACTGTTTATTAAATTATCATCTTTTATTTTCTTAGAAATATCAATATCTAATTTATTTGTTTCCTTGGAAACTATTTCAATTCTTTTTAGGAACTTTCTGATTGATTTCTAGTTTTTCGTTTTGAATTAAATAGAAATTTTTTATGCAATCCAGTCCAATTAAAAAATCATAATCAAAATTTTCCTTGTCTGTAACAAAAACATCCATTTGTTTTTCAACGTTAAAAATGGTTATATAAAGTATTATTATACCATTCGCCTTTTTAACTCCATTAATTGTTTATAAATTAGTATTGTTAGAATAACTCAATTCTTTATTATTTATCTTTGACCACCTTGAATTTATCAAAGACACATTAGAGCCTGAGTCATAGATTCCGAATACGTCTACTTTTTTATTCAATACTAATTTTACTTTAATTAATGGCGGCACAATTAGTTTTTTTGGTCTCCACATTTTAGTTCACATTCCAATTCTGAATTGTTGACGAGTCTTATTTGTCTTTTATCTTTTTCTTTATTTATTTTTGTTTTGAACCAACAAGAATCATCTGAATGATAGCGCACACCTTTGTTTAACTTTTCACAAATACTATATTTTTCTTTCGTCAGCTTAGTATCATCTCTTTTTTTATAAATTTCTTCTTTGTAACTAAATGTTCTAATTTGCCAACTTCATTAAATAAGTCTCGTGTATGTAGAATTTCCTCTTTGTTGATTCTATCTGTTATGAAATCTGGTAAGCCGGCAGCAATTATATCAATTAGGGTCCCTTCATCAATTGTTTTTCTGACTTCTAGTAATAGTTTTTCTTTTTTAATAGCATATTCTAATAAAGATCCCGCTTGACACTTGAAAGATAAAGCATACTTGCTAGTAGTCCAACCTTTATTACCATAGGTTTGCAAAAAGTTTGATTTCCAATTTGACCACTCTGATTGTAAACTAAATCTGATTATCATGGAAGAATACCAGTCAATGCATGATTTTTCTAAGAATAATCTGAAGATTTCAATTTTTTCTTCCTCTTTTACTAAATTAAACCTCGCACACTCTTTTTCAAATACTTCCATCCAGTGGTGTGCACTGGTGTCCATCAAATTTTTCAATTACAAACCTTTCGGCTAATTGTTTTATACTTTGGTTTTCTTTGTTTTGCTAATCTTCAATTAATTTTTCCAAAATTTTTACTATGGGATCTTCCGCATTCTTCTTATTGACAATGGCCACTTGTTCTTGGGTCCTTTCTTCAAGGTATTGGTCTTGAAAAATCATATTACCATCATCATCAAAGTATGTTTGTAATATATCATCTGTCATTTTTATCCATACATTTCTAGTTTGGTATCTTTTTTTTCAATGTATTTTTCACTGTAAGGAAAGCTTTAGAAGCTTGGATATGTGTGTGAAGTGACACTGCTTGATACTCCCCAGGAATCAGGAAAACCTTGTCATCTTGTGTGACAATCGAGGTTATGCCAATATAGTTTGACTTTCCGTCTGTTGTTGGTTTTGCTTCAAACGTAAATTTCAACTTTTCCATTTTATGGCAAGAAATGTCGTTTTATAAAATATTTTTATAGTGATTCGGACGACACAATCAATCAAAACAGAATTGAGTCTCTCTGTAAGAAACGATTTATTGCCTTAACTTTACATTCACATAAAATAAAAGTGCTTTCTTCCAAAACCTTACATACCTGTAAGAAAAGAAACGACATTTAATGTTATTAATCACAATGTCGATTCCAAAATCACAATAACTTTTATAAGCTTTAATTAGCTGTTTATACAATAAAATTATTTTAAAATCAAAATCATAGACTAATATTCCATAGGTTATACTTTAACCAAAGCGTCCACACACAAGTTACACGGACCACCAGATGGCGCTTGACGCGCCAAAATATTTAAATTAATTAAAGAAAATAATATTTTCTTTACATATGTTTGACTTTAATTCTCTGTTTTTTGTATTCCTCGTATTTCGATTGTGATCCATTACGTAGATAATTTTTCCATCGATTTTTCTTGATTTTTACTTCATCTTTAATTTCTTGATTTTTATTTAATCTTTAATTTCTTGACTCCACCACTCAGTCTGTTTCATGTCATTTTTTTTAAATTCCCCACATACTTCTCTTGCTGAATTCAGTGTCACCTTCTTAAATAATTCCCAGCTTTCTTCTGCTCGTAGGTTGTCTATTCCATTCAACTGATTTATTTTGTTAGTTAACGTATTTTTAAATGCCTTTGCTATGTCTGCTTTTCTCATTTTATAATTTTTGATGTTGAGAGATTTCGAATTATTTTCTTTTCTTTTAATTTTTTCTTTATTTTCAATCTTTTTAAATTTGGCTAATACCAAAAAATGGTCAGTGTGTATTTCTGCTTTCCGAATGACTCTTCCATACATCATTTACTTCCGTTTTCATATGTCGTTTTACCAGTATATTCTTTATTCGGGCCAACTCTCGTGTATTTATGTATGTCCTTATGTTGGTAAAATGTGTTTGCTATTATTAAGTTCTTCAGTTGACAGTAATTTATAGTCTTGTTCCATTATTATTCTTCTTACTTTCGCCGTGTCTTCCCAGTACTCCTGCATGACTCTCTTGATTTCCAATTCTACTGTTTATGTCTCCTGCTACTGTAATCTTCCCCTTGCTACTCTCTGTCACTTCATTTAATTGCTCCCAAAACTTATCTTTTATTTCTACTTTTTCGTTTTCATCAGGTCCATAAACAGCTATAATCGTTGTGACTTTCTAATACTATTCGTTATTTCCTTGTTTAATATACAAGCAACTTCTGCGGCAGCTCGTTTTTCTTGTAGTACTCCACTATATACCAATACATGGCCATGGTCCATTATGATCACTCCTTGTCCTATTCGTTTGGTTTCTGATATTGTCAATACATCCAAATTTAGTTTGTTAAATTCATAGGTTAATTGGTGTTCTTTTCCATTGCCTCCTCTCACATTCCATGTAGCTGTTTTTCAATTTTTCGGTTAACTTTTTCCTTTAGTGCTTGTTCCTAGTATTTGTCGCGTCGATTCCTTCTTATTTCCAAGTGCATTATTTTTAATCGTTACCTTTTTCGTTGCTGGTTTATTTACAGTTGTAAAGCGGTATTAATTGGTCGTTACTTTTTGAGACATTTGGTTTGATTGTTTTTTGCAGAGAGTTAGCATGTTCATTTCATATCCATAATGTTTCATTTATGGTCGGTTTTTTGTGTCCAATCTTTGCAATATTTCCTCTGCTTCTCTCCTCCATTGCGATTTTTTTAATTTCCTTCTGTATCTCTATTTCTTTTTTTTGTTAGGTCAGAATCTATATATACTTAATAGTTAAACATTCAACGATCCAACCGAACGGTATAGTTTAGGGAACTAAGACAATTACCTACACTAAAGAAAAAAAAAAACAAATGAACCAAATACAAAAAATTATTTAATTCAACACAAAAAAATTGTTAATGATAACAAGCAATTCTTGACATCTGACAAATAATAAATAAAACAAATTTAATAATATTATGAATACTAACAAATCGGTTAACAAGTCAATTAACAGTTGGAGATGTGCCTTTGCAAGATTTAAATCGGTTTCTTTTGAACCAAACGGTAATATTTTATGAAAGCTTAATTCAGCACTAGGATTGATCTTACAAGCGCTTATACGATGCACCTTGTGTAAACTTACCACATCAAGTATATGTTTATTTTGTTCAAGTTATTAAAACGCACCTGTCATATTGCACGGCTCTCCGATAAATTATTATGAAGTTGTAAGTTATAGGGTAAAGTACCTAGTCGTTGGCACTGAGCCAGTTATTTGCAGTGCAACGATTACTTGCATTTTATAAAAATTCCTACCAGATATTAGAATTTCTTTTGTTGGCAAAGTACAGATGGCAGATTTGATGTACTGAAAAAAAAATAGCGATATGCGCATTTTGCAAATGGCGTGTGCTGAATTGAAGTGAAACTACACGTGCTTGTACAACGTAAGAATCTTGTCATTTTCATTAGAATGTAGGTATTTTCAAATTTATATTTTATAGGATTTATAATTATAAGGGACTCTTGTCTGATATTATTTGATAGCATAGGTTATTCAGTAATGTTTTTACACAAAAACTATCATATTCTACAGGACAATATTCCTTTTGTTTGAGTGCCGGTTACTTAAACTAAAAGTGAAGTCCGTTTGAGTTATTGGCAGCATGGCAATAACTGGTGTTTTTATTAAAATCAGTTGCATTAGTAATTGGCCTCAGAAGACTAGGAAAGACGTTTTTGATTTTTTTAAGGTTGTTATCCAAATTATTTAAAATGTAAACTCCGTTAAATATTTAAAACAAATTAGGGTTTTTGAATATTATATTTAAAAAGTGTGTTTCTATGAAAAAGTATATGTCAAATAAAGACCAAGTGTTAGTTGGAGGTTTACTTTTTATTGCAGGTGGAAACAATGCCTAAAGTGGAGAAAGATTGCAAATATACAAAAACTTACAATGAAGAGAAGCTCCAGAAAGCTTTAAATGAAGTTCAAAGTGGATTACAAAAAAAGCAAGCATCAATAAAATACGGGATTCCAAGACAGACTCTTCAATATAGATTAAGCAAAAAATTCAAGAAAGTAGGACATGGTCCAGCTTCATATTTGACCAAAGAGGAAGAAAATTTAATAGAAGAATGGATTCTTGAAAGTTACAGAAAAGGATTTCCCACAAAACAACAAGACATTCAAGACTCTGTAAAAACATTTCTAAACCAGAATCCACGAAAAACTCCATTTGCTCAAAATACTCCAGGAAGAAATTGGTATAAGGCTTTTTTGAATCGACACCCAAATTTTACTAGTAGAACACCAAAAGTTGTTACCACTGCCAGCAGCAACATTTCAGAGAAAGACATCAGAAGCTGGTTCGAATCTGTTGAGTCCTACTTAAAAGAAAAAAATTATTTTGACATACTTCTAAATCCAGAGAGGGTATACAACGGGGATGAAACGTGTTTTTTACTAAACCCAAATGATGATAAAGTTATAGCTCCTCGGGGTGCTAAAAATGCCTATCAAGTCGAAC
>VTPC01077553.1:0-10341 GCA_011009095.1 Ignelater luminosus | reverse complement strand
TCCTGACAGTTGAACCAATGTCCGGTTTTGGATGAGCGTTATCTGAAATCACTTTCATTCTTTTTGCCTGTTTTTGTAATCCGTCATAAGCTTTTTTCCTAGCATCTGTTATGTTTCTGTTTCTCTGATCAACTGATACTACTTCTTGGTCATATTCTTCTTCATTTCCTGACTGTATATCTTCAATCATTTCTAATTGTTCTGATTGTAGAACAGATGTAATTGCTTGATTAAAATTTACATTATTTTTTGATTGGTCATTTTCAGTAGTAATTTGTTCTTCCGGCTGCGACATTTCTGTTTGAATGCTGTTAGTACGAACAGATGCGACAACTTCTTCTAAGTCTTCTTCTGTTGTAACACTGATAATAGCTTCTGCAGGAATATTAGAAATTTTTAAACCAATTTTTGGTTTTTCACCAAACATAGCCTCATAGGGAGATCTTTTAATTCCAGAATGAAAGGCAGTGTTTTTTAAAAATTGCTCAAACCTCAAGCCTTCATTCCATTTGTTTGTTTTATTATCTAACATCCAGGCAGTGAGCATGTTTTCTATGTTTTGGTTTGCACGTTCTACACTTCCTTGACTCTGGCTGTGGCGTGGTTTGCCATGAACCAGTTTCAATTCAGGCCACAAATTTTTTAATTCTTCAATTATTCTGTTAGAAAATTCACGGCCATTATCGGATTGTAAAACTACGGGAGCTCCGAAAATTGTAAAAATATCCACAAGATGGTAAGCAACTTCTTCTGCTCGTTGAGCCTCAAGTGCTCGCAAAATAACAAATTTTGTCAAGTAATCTTGATATACGAGCACAAATTTGTATTTACCAGCAGGATGAGATTGATAATCTATTAAATCTACTTGACAGCGTGAATTTAAATCATTAAAAATCATTGGTTTTGATACAATTCCTTTCTTCTCTCTTTTTTGTTTCATTTGGCATAGTGCACATAAGTTAATGAACAATAAAACTTCAGTTCGAATTACGTTTTTAAATTTCTCTTTGCTTTTTTTCATCATACGATCTCTACCACCATGTCTTGCAAGTAAAAAATATACCTATGTATTTATTTTTTAAAATTACTGAAATTACTAAAAGTTCTATTAAAACGTTCTGTATTAAATTAATAGGTATTCTAAGAACATTTTACTGTTTTTTCTGCTATTACCTGTAGATGTGTGTATGTCCTGAAGAATGTTAAACAGTTCATCATCATGCACATAATACATAACATCTAGTGTTTCATTGCTAAGAGGGACTATTAGTTTTTCCAAACCCTTAACTGATAATACATCGTAGTGTTTTAAAAGCCAATGCATCCTTGGACTTTTTCAGCAAGCTTGGCATTTTTTATTTCTTCAATTAGAGAATAGTACTTTTCTTTGGTTAAGCCGCGGTTGTTATCGGCAACATTTTTCTTCGGTTATAAACTTCTTCATAAAATCTACAAATTAAATGTGAGGTTATGTTACGGTATTACTATAACAATTAAGTTAGTTTACTTTTGTTGATGATCCATGATCAACTTATTTAGTTAATTCTAATCTTTACGCTTATAAATTTAGCACAAAAAACAATTCACCACAAACAGAATACACGCCCAGTCTTTTTCTGTTAAAATACGTTTTGTAAATTGTAGGAAAAGCAATAAATATATTACGTTCAATGTTTCCACTCAAACATTACAAACAGTCTGAAGTGTGAAAGTCCGTATGTATACAACCTAGTCCGTATATTAAATATCATGTTATTAGCAAATGGTCTGCGTCAGTTAGTCCATATTTATATGGCCTAGATCGTATATATATGGTCTGGTTTTATATACGGTCTGTAACATATATAAGAACAAGCTTAACTTCTATTAGGGAATCTATCTGCTAAGTAAGTATTTACACTTACTTTAAAAATGCTTCGTGTAAAGAAATTTGTCGTTCATTTTTAACTACTTTACTATACATATATCTGATAGTCGTCAAAATTGGGGGAGTATCTTACTTACAAGTGTATCTAACTGGTCTTAAACAACGATTACTTTCAAATGTTTCAACATATTTTCCTTTTTGTTTTGTTTTTGGTAAATAACATTGTTTGAAAAGATAGATTGTACTTTGTAAAACTAGGGAACGACAGCTTAACTCCTATTGCCTTCAGGGAATATATAAAGAAAGGCAAAATTGCTTTTATTTAATTTTTTCGTTGTTTCAACCTAATCCATAATCCTATAAAACAAAAAATAAATATTACTTCTTTTTATTCTTAACTAGAACAATAAAATAACTTTTACGTTTTAATGTAGTTTAGTCCTAACTTTAATCATTTAATATTCTCATTTTCTAAAATGTCTGAAAAGGTAATCGGTAAATGTAATAGTCTTCTTGAAAAATTTACGAATTAAAAGATACCACTGCTTGAAATGTCAAATCGATAAGAACGTTAATTTTTAACTACCTCTGCTTTTTTTGAATGGAACAATCTCATTCATAGATTTTATGATAGGTACGTGCTTGACGGTAACCTTATAAAATTAGAAATAATTAAAAGTAAATCATGCGTTCGTATGTCTCCTATTTTGTCGCTTTAAAAGTCAACTACTCTTTAGTCTCTTAACAAAAGTTTTAGCAAAATGTTTATTTAACTTATTACAGCAGCATTGTTCTAAGTTAAGTATCTATTTGCAAATTTCAACTTCTAAGTTGTAGCAACTTGTAGACAGTCACCATCTAAGAAAAGTTCATAAACTTGACGGCTGATAGTTGAACAGGGAATAACTAAAGTCTGGAGGTAAATTCTAGTAGTTTTGTTTTCCATTTTACGTTCGTCTTTTGTAACTTTATTTCTTTTATATGTAAGTAAAGTAAAATACTTAATTTGATTACATTTCTGCCTTCTGCAGCAGCGATCATTTGAAATAGAATTACTTTGCACAGATGCATAAAATCTCAATTTGCTGTGAACACAAATCTCCCACTGACAATTTTGTTGATTTTAATTAGATTTTCTAAAGGAACACCAATTTAGAATAGTTTACAGTCATAACAGTCGTGGTAAAGCTGTTGCTACAAACTTTCACGATTCAGAGAGCTCGGCGTGTTATTATCGGTCCTATTTGAGGGCGTTATAATACGTTATTAATTTAGGATAATCTGGGGTATATAAATTTCTCCATCCCTATTATGTTTTCAACTAATCCGCATTAACCCCAAATAATCGTAACGAAGGTAGTTTTACCATCTTATCATTACTATGAAAACGAAACGTAAAGCAAGTTACCCTTACCGGTAATCAAGTTACGTTACTATCAAACTCGTTATATATTCCTTTTGTCCACCGGAAACGTTGGTGAATAACCCCTACAAAGAATTTTCTACAGAATACTTAACCTAATTTACAACAACGCAAGCTAATTAGTAACTTTAGATAATTTGGGTTAAATCTAAACTTTCTATGTTAGTAAAATCGCTTCTCGTTAGGACCTAGCTTGTCAATAACCTATCACTGTTATTCTAGATTCTGACGTGCTGTCAAACGTCATCTGCACTAGGTTCAACCTTATGATCTTGTTATATCTATCTAATACTTTTTGAAGAAAAACTAAAATATTTCAAGAGATAGATTTTACTATAAAGATATGTAATGTTGATCTACTTTTTCTTGTTTTTCGGTTTGTTTTCTATAGAAAAGGAAATTTTTTTGTCTGCTAAATTAACTTCCAATCTTGTCTTTATTGATTTGCTATTCTCTGATAAAATATTTGTCATATTTAACTTGAATAAAAATTTTATTCCCCTCTTTCATAAAGACAAATAAAAAAATATCAAAGGACCATCCATCAATATTGCATCAAATCCCAATCACCAAACGGTTTAGTTGTTAATGACTGTACAAGTGTTTGTTGATTGCTAAAGAAGTTAAGTTCACAGACTTTTCGTTCAAGCTTTTTATCCTGTATTTATGTTCTCTCGCCTTCTGAAATCTTGTAAACCTGATTACTCAAAAACGCTTTTAGTTAGAAATTGACATGTGGTAGGGGAGTAAGGGCCTAGTTCGAAAAGACCGTTGCATCTTGTGATTGAATTGGGAGCAAAATCAATTTCCAACTCTAGTGTCTCAACCATACACTTTGGTGAACACAAATAATCGAACGAATAAGAGATTGATTCTCTTTTTTTTGTGGAAACTGAAACATTTTGTAGCTGTGTATAACCACTTTATTTATACAAACATAAGAAAACGAATTGGTAGAAAAGAATACACGGTAAAAGAAAACCGAATTAATCTTCTATGAATGAATGTGCTTGTTTTCAACGGTATTACCTTGTCATCTATACTGTAGAAATTTAGGTCTTTTTAAGAATAAGTACATAAATATAAAAATACAACATATTGAATGGCATTCGCGTTTATTCTTTTCCATTTCGAATATTCTTTTCAGTGTGAAAGTAAACAAGTTGTGTCCTTTTTGTGACATTTTATTTCGGTTAACCAGTGGAAAGAACTAAAGTACACAAGTAAGTTATGTTTTTGAGTTTCTTTAAAAGTAAGGATTTCATTTCAATTGTAACTTTTTCAGTGAGATTCAAAAATTATTTTTGTTGTTAGAAAATTATTGTGCTTTCTCTTGTTGCGTAAAAAGTTTCTAATTTGTAGGCTTATTAATTAGAAAATCTTTTTTGTCCAATTTTACCAGTGCACTTTTTTTTGATATTTCGTACAGTTCAAGTTTGTTTTTTGCTTCCTATTACCCTAGACACTGTCTTGTAGAAAACGTTTGAATTATTGCTTCGTGTAGCCGTTTTCGTCGAATTAATTTTGTATCTATACTATTCTCATTTATTTTAACTAAGGCGTCTTTACTTCACGCGTTTCGTGGCAGAATACGTTTTGGTTGCTTTTTCAATAAAAAGATCAAAAACATCGTTTTTAGTAGGACAATAAAAATATAGCCTCACGAAAGACATTAAGAAAGTCAAACAAAAATGATTTTAATAATAAGTCCAGTTGTCCTTATATTAGTAAGCAAGTTTTGCCAAGTTACTTTTTTAACATTAGTAATGTTTGGTCACAAACTGTTTGTTTTGGCTTGAATTTTGAGCAGTTTAGACAAAGTTGCCCAACATTTGAAAAATACTTAGCAGCATAAAAAAGATAATTACACCTTTGCTATTTATTAGCAATTGGACAACTTCTTTTAGACCACAAAACTAATTCTCAAATGTGAAGGCTATAGAGACAATGTTAGGAAAGTTTCGCAATACTCAGGGATGGAGTACTGTAATGGGTGTACTGACTTTTAAGTTATTGCAATTAATCAGGTAAAGTATTCGTAAGAGTTTTTCGTAATTTAGGGTACCGATTTAGAGATAAGGAGAAAAGTTTATATGAAGTCTACAACTATCTAAAAGCTGTACTAAACTTTAATATAAACCAAACGGGTTTTTGTACCTTCATTATGTTTATCTTTGGCTGTGTATCTTTCCGAACATTACATTGGATCAGTTTACTTAAACAAACTTTAGATAGAACTAATTTTATTACTTATACAGAGTACACAGAGTTTAATTTAGTACCATGTACGAAGACCTTGTGATCTATGGTAGACCTATCGACATTATTTAAATTGACAACAATCAGTCTGTTTCTAATTAGTAATTGTATTTAGCTAAGATAAAAACGAAAAAACTTCTTAATCGAAAACACAAATTAGCTTAGCACTTAGATAAATGTAAACATTAAGCTAATATGAGAATAGCTGATAAAAATGTGGCAGTGAGATTTATTAGTTATTGTAATTATTGATACTATTTTGATAAAATTAAAGCTAGACTGTACTTAATAGATCAAATACGCCTACTATCGAATTAGTAAATTTGTTTACAACACCAATGTTTTCTTACTGTTTTGTCTAGATAGTTTAGTGGTGGTCATTTACACCTTGTTTTGCTAAATGTAAAGCAGACTAAATAACAATTTAACATTTCGCTTAAAATAAACAATTTTGATATTTAGACTTTCTAACAATAGCTATAGTTAATATCTGTGTTTGAATTAATTCTCGAGCAGCTCCCAGCATTGAAATGAAACACATGTATGATGTAATAGAACTTTACTTAACTTTTCTTGTACATGCGTTGAACGTGGTTACTGGTTGCTAACTGACAAAAAAAACACGCTTGGGATGCAACGCTACCCTCTGCCGGTACGGCGAGTATGAGAATTACAGAATACAAAAAAAAAAACGGTTTAACAATCTGAAATTATAAATAAAGGGTTTTCCAATAAGAGGTGTTATTTTGAATAGCCCGCTATTTCGGTAGATGTCACTTTTGAAGCTATCATTTTTTGACATTTGACAAGTAGAAACTACGCCATTAATAAATATGGAACGATACACGCTTCAACAACGCATTGAAATTATTAAAATTCACTATAAAAATGGTGAAAATTTGGCAGAGACGGTTCGTAAAACTCGAACATTTTTGGGTCACCGTGAAGCACCTTGTCGGACCGCAATACAGAAATTGGTGAAACAATTCGAGCTCTTGGGACAAGTTAGTGATGTGAAGAATAAAACCCGTGCACGTCGCTCAAGAACAGCCGAGAATATTGCTGTTGTAGCCGAAAGTGTTAAAGAAAACCCAGGTTTGTCCATTCCTCGTCGTTCTTTGGAATTAGCCATTCCACAAACGTCATTACACCGTATTTTGCATAAAGATTTGGGTCTTAAGGCTTATAAAGTCCAGTTAACACAAGAACTCAAGCCGGCCGATCATCAACAACGTCGTGTCTTTGCTGATTGGGTCGTTGAAATGCATGAAAATGATCCAGAATTCCATCGAAAAATCATCTTGAGTGATGAGGCCCATTTCCACCTCGGTGGCTTCGTCAACAAGCAAAATTGTCGGATCTGGGGCTCAGAAAATCCAAGAGTTATTGTTGAAAAGTCTCTCTATCCTCAACGTGTGACTGTTTGGTGCGGTTTATGGTCCGGCGGAGTCATTGGATCTTACTTTTTCGAAAATGAGGCTGGAGCAACAGTTACGGTGACTGGATTGCGCTATCGAGAGATGATTAACGATTTTTTATGGCCGGAATTGGATGGTATTGATCTGGACAACGTTTACTTTCAACAAGACGGCGCTACGTGCCACACAAGCAACGAAACCATTGATCTTTTACGGAAAAAGTTTCCGGACCGTGTTATCTCTCGAAGAGGTGATCACAATTGGCCACCGAGATCTTGTGATTTAACACCTTGCGACTTCTTTCTTTGGGGCCACGTGAAAGAGAAGGTCTACGCCAACAGCCCAGCGTCGATTCGAGACCTCAAAGATGGAATTCGTGAGGCTGTCGAGGACATAGGGCAGCCACTTTGCGATTTGGTTATGGAAAATTTCATGAAAAGGATATTGTCCTGTAAGCGTGGTCGTGGTGGTCATTTGCCTGATGTTATTTTCCACTATTAACGGCATACCTTCCTCTTTATAATGAAATAAACATCCGATCATTTATATTAAAAAATGGCACTTTTCTTTGAATATCAAAATAACACCTCTTATTGGAAAACCCTTTATGTTAATTGTAAAGCAACATTTCTTACCTTGTAAACTTCAATTCTAACTAAATGTAATGATTTCAACAAATTAGATCAATAATACATTTGGAAGGATTTATAAAAGCATTAGAAGGAAAATAGAAAAACGTATCTTAGCCCTACTATGATGCATGTAATATACATAAAGATACGTATTAGGAAAGTATTGCCTTTGACCTTACCAAGCTTAAAACTATCAAAAAATATTATAAAGGTCAAGCAACATACGCCCCAACATTAAGAATGTACGTTCTAATAAAATAAATACAGGGTGGCCCAACGAAAACGAAACTGACTGAATAACTCCCACGAAAACAATCTTTCGAAAAATCTCAAAAACACGTCGATTTGTTTTGGGTGGTAGATATTTTTTGACGTACAATTCGAACTCTAAACTTCAATTCCCTAGGGGGGCGGGCGTTAACCCCTCAAGAATTTCTAATGGGAAGGGGATTCAAGAGGTACGCATTACAAAGGCCTGTATATAAATTTCATTTGGATAGATGGATGATTTCTAACCTCAGACAGAACATAATTACCACCATTTGTATTATTCCTATACATATGACAAATTCAGTATCTAGAAGGTGAGAGCCTTAAGGCAAATAGAAGTGAAGCAACTTACAGAGGTGGTTTATAAAAGGCTTGTGTAAGCTATTTACACAAAATATACACAACATAGGGGCTTATTTACAATAAAAGAAAATTTAAAATTTAAACTGCAGTTAGAACTCAAGTATTTTTTACAAATCTATTGCTGTTCCGCCTATTACAGTCATTTCAGACTGTCTAGCCACCTTCTAACTAATTAGGGTCCATCTAGTTTAGAACGATTGTAGATTCTTTGGCTACCCTTTTTCCAAAAACATCTTACAATACCGCTTTGTTTTACTTTAACGTAAAATAAATATTTGAATCCTTGAAAAAAAATCTTTTTGGTAAATTAATAAGTTGCTATTAATTTAAAGAAATTTTAATACGAAAAAAATACTTTACATTTTTACAGAAAAATGCTACAAATAATAGCTTGGTTCTCAAATAGATGGTTTTTGTGGTGGAGTCATCGCAAAAATACATACTGTTAGCGTTGATTAATTTTATAAATTCTCATATAAATGCTCTCAGCGTCAGAAAATGTTTATTCAACTTGTTAATGAAAATACTACACATGTGTGTAAATATTAATATGGTTTTGTAACTTGTTTTCAAAATGTGTGGATAATGGAAAAAGAAAACAAGCATACTAAAGAAGAAAGTAAAAAACAGGATGTACGTGTTGCAAGAGAGATAAGAGAAATATAAATTTGAATAATTAGTTAAAACAAAAAGTACATGAAAAATAATCTACATAAAAGTTGTAAACCTTTTCAAATTAAAAGAGGGAGCCACGTTTAGGTTGATAAAATAGGTGTTGAAACATTACTTTTATTCTAGAAAAGATAAACACTGTACGATAAAAAGAAAATGAAGTATGTTTTACACTAATATTTTTAGAGAATTTACAAAGAGCAAATGTTTGTACTCTGACAAGAAGTCAGATATAAAAACATGTTTCTCTACACTGTAAAAAATCGATGGATAAATACAGTATAAATTATTTATTTTTACGTGAGAAATACTGTAAAAATATCATTGGATGTAATGTTACATAAATTTTATTGTAAATGTACTACCTTACTGTAATTCTACTGTAGGTACGTAATATTGCGTGTAAATCTGAAGTAAAAATCCAGAAATTAAATGAACTTTCACGAAGTACTAGGAATTTTATAAAACAATCTGTAAATTTACATACCACTGAAGTAAAAGTATTGCTACATTTGTGTATTTTTCAATCCACACTTGTACAATAGAGATTGCACACGTAGAACTACATAAAATCATTGTAATTTTACAGGCAGAAATAGTGTAAAAAGAAAATTTTACACAAAAATTTCAGCACAAACGAGAATGTAAAACTCAGTAATAAAATTGCATCATTATTTTTACTAATTTGTAAAATGATGTACACCAAAAGAACAATAAAAAAAATCAGTCTTAAGATGTACTACACACAAACGCATTTGCAATCTAAGCCAATTCTAGATTTAAAAGTCTCAATTTCCAAGTTTTATTTCTATTTAGATAAGCAGGCTAAACTAAGGTAAAATTTATAAACGTATTTATAAAGGTCTGGTGATTCTAGTACAACTGCTCCATATAACAATTTATTTTGTATAGAAAACAAGAAAATATTAATATTTAATACAAAACAGGTATCCAAAATTCACATAGGTATCTACCATAATAGTGCATACATATATATGAACTATGTAAGGTTTAAGGGTATTTTTAAATATAACGTACTACTTGACACAATAAATAAATAAAGTATTTTTAAATGTCGGTAAAAACTAAAAGGTTTGTAAAACTCGCGGGTACTTTTGAGTCGTAGATCTGAATTATTTGAACCGATCTGTGATAAGACGCGACGCGACGTGCAGTTTGTTGTGTTTGATCAAGTCACAGGTATGTACGATGTATGTAATGTTATGCATAATGTAAGTAAACTGTGCCGTTTGGTTTCTGCGAAGTACTGTATTGCTGAGTATTGTACTTATGGTGATGGTTTTGCATTCAAATTTTTTGCTTAATGAATGTCGAATTGTTCATGTTTGTTGTCTATGTGTATTTTTTAAGAGCATGTACATAGGTACGCAGTACAAAGTAATAGTTTATTGTAACGTAAAGTATGGGTTACTTCAT
>VTPC01077552.1:0-10312 GCA_011009095.1 Ignelater luminosus | reverse complement strand
CCCTAACAGATTAAGACATTAATACTCTTTATGCGACAATGGAAAATTTTACTTGTAGATTCGCTAGTTTAAATTTGACTTCCCCGAGACTGTGTGACTGCAATATTGCAACTAATGATTCTGGGAATTTGATATTGGAAATCAACGAAAAACACGTCTGCTGGAGTCTAGGTGTCGAGACCACAAAAATATTAATTCTTTAAAATAACATTATCACAGCATTCGTTTAATGAAACAATTTAAATATTGCGCGTCAAGAAAACAAATATCCGAACGAAATTGAAAAACAGGGGCGGATTTAGTGCGAATTTTTAAAATAACATTGCACGGGGACACCCGACTGAAACAAGATACCCTTGCTATAAAACGGTCCTATGATTACAAAAATTCCTCACTTACCAAGATGTAGGTGGACTTATACGATTAGTGCAGCAAGTAATTGCTAAGAGCAATTATAAAAGCCTTCCTAAGACAGAAAGATAATGGAAGATTTTATTGACAACACTAGTAGGCACATACCTGAGAACTGTAGTTTCAAATTCCAAAAATGTTGGAAATTGGAAGCACTCAACGAAAAAAACAAAAACGCAAGGTAACTAGCAATATGCATATGTTAGTTCTTCGTCATTAAATGTTGTCAGTACTTCGTCTACCGAAACTTCTTCAACTGCGAGTATGAGATGTTTCAATTGCGATAAAATGGGTCATAAATTCAGTCGGTGTTCCTACATCGTCAAAGATTTTGTTATCGATGTGTTAAATCCGGTGTGACTGTAAAGCCTTGTCCTCAATGTTAGGAAAACTTCACGGGGAGACGCCAATTGGTCGATGGTAGACTCGACTATGAATCCTTCGCCTTAAAAATTGTTCCTAGATTATGTCATGTCTCCAGTTTCAAAAAAGCCGACGTCCTCATCTAGAAATCTCTGTGTTAGGTTACCTCATTTTTGGATTGTTGAACTCTGAAGCGTCACACACTTTGGTAGGTCCGTCTGGCTATACCATTCTTCAACGTTTAGGTCTAGAATTTCAGCCCTTGTCGATAGACTGTACGGTGGTCAGTGATTAGTCCTGCTATAGCTTAGGATGTATTTCTACTCCCCTATGCCTAGAAAATAAAATTAAAGTTATTGATATTCTCGTCATCCCATATTTACCACAAACGCTATATCTTGGTGTAGATTCCTGATTTCTCGGCTGAAGCGCCTCTCATTGCCATCGATAGTATCACCAGTGCTTCTTATCTTTCTCACTTGCAAAAGTTAGTCTTAGATAAGTTGATTGCGGATAAAAAGACTTTGAGGAGTGTTAGTTTAGGTAGGACTCCTGTTACTTCTCATGAGATTGAACTGTTGCCAGACTTTAGACCCATTAAGAAGAGATATTATTCCATATCCCCAGTGAAGCACAAAATTATCGATGCCGAAATCCAACGTGTGCTAGATGATGATATTATCGAGCCTTGTCTTAACCGATTTGTCTGGTTCCCAAGAAGAATAAGTCCTATCTGTTTTAGCGTCGATTATCGTAAATAAACAGTGTCACACGCAAAATTGTGTATCCACTGCCTATTCTTAATTAACTGCGAAATGCTAGATATCTTTTTTCATTAGATATTAAGAGTGCGTATTGCCAGGTACCGGTCGCAAAAAAGCAAGGTAACTCTCAATCAATGTAATCGCTGTGAAATAATCCAAACTGAATCGTGGCCAGATAGCCTTCCACCTCGAAGATCAAACATACAGTGACGACGCTATCGCCGCATATTAGTCAGGCCTCAGAAATGTGCATACAAACACAATAAAATTTTGTACTCCAATAAATGGAAATAATTTTCAATAAATACACCGAGGAGTTTCCAAAGAAACGTAACAGGTTTGGTGTTTGTTTTTATTGTTGCAAACGAAACCTGTTGCAAATAATCTTGAAAACAGTTCTTTTTAATGTCCACACAGCAACCAAATGCTTCCACGTAATACTATAATACACACCCTATTTAATAACTTTTAACATTCTTAATCTTGTTTTGTTTTAATTTACATATTTCAGAAGATACTACTGCCAAGATCTAAGACTCTGACATAGACATGTAAAGAAGGTAAGGATATTTTATCATCTGAAACTACTACTGTTCGTCAATGTTGCTTTCGAGTTTTGTGGAAGGATACACGCGGTAACGGTCATTCTAAGGAATCATCGGCGTCGCTTAATACTGCACACAAAACATGGTTGTACAGAGTATTTGAGCAACGCAGCAGCAGTAGGGATGCACTAGTGATAGCGACGGCGGCAGATCTTTGGTAATTTTGTTTGCAATTGACAGGGTTCAGGATGTTTTTCACCTTGTAATGACTTAGAACAAAGTGAACACTGTTGAGTACCTCAGTGACGGGTTCGTTCAAAATACTGTTCCGAATTCTTCTTAACTATGAAGGAAAACCACCGAAAAATTTTACTAAAACAAGCCACGTTGCTCGGTAATTTGGAAGAGATGAACGATAACTCAGATGCTAGTGTGGCTAGTAAAGTGTAAAACTTTGCTTAAGTACTAAAAAAGTTGAAAACTTAAAGACAATTCAGGCTATTTATGTAAACAACGGGTATGACTGCAATGTCAATTTCCAATTTACGTTATCTTAATAATTTAGAGAATATATTTAGTTATCTCCGTTTATTAAATTTTTAGTTGGAAGCATTTTCCAATGTATTCTGCACCATGATTATGTGAAGATTGTTTACCGCGTATCGGTTGTGTGAATTTCTTGGAACCGTGCTGGCCAGACACTGTTCCGAGTTGAGTTTGTTTTAACATAGGTAAATCTCACCGCGTATGGGGGCGCGTTGTGTTTATATACGGTGCCTGCGTGATTCCGTCTTTCAAGGGACGTCTGCGGGCTCGGAGAGTGCCGACTCAGCATGTTACAGATTTCAATTTGCGAGAAGCATTCCATTATACAGACAGGGTTTTTTGTTTCGCTATCCTTATTCCGCTTATGCCTAGTACGGTTGCGCCTAGGTAGACGTGGCTTTGAGTTTTAGCTTTTAGCTCACGGGAAAGCGCACAAACAGATAGAGTAGAGTTTATACCCTCTAGTGTATTAAGGGGATTTTGTTAAAATTATTCCGCAGCCTAATCGTAGCGTTGGCATTGGGCTGCAAAATTTATTAAGGGTCACTGAAAGTGATTTCTTGGACTATTGAGCGGTGGTCTAATCGGCGTTATTTCATGAGTTTTTGCGAGTGGTTAGGAATAATTTCTCAAGTTTGCATTTCGTGGGTTAAGTTGTATTAACCACAAGTGCGTCCAATTACATTTTGGGATTTTAACTGCAGCGTCATTTTACTGTCGCTTCTAAGGTCTATTAAATATCGATGATACTCGTTGCATTAAAACTTTCTGTTGATGGAAAACCGTCGTCTAGCAATTATTTCGATTTACATTCGACTGGTAGTGGTGAACACTTGTAATGACTTTGTGAGATTGTGTGTAAAAGTGCGCACCGGCGTTTTTGTGCTTAAACAATTCTTTGTAATTGAGTAAAACATTTTACCTTGTTGCAACGTGTAGGGTAGACCGGGGCTAGTTGTGACAGAGGCAAGTTGTGACATTTAGGTCTGCGGGTAAACTATAGGTAGCAGCACATTACCGTTTACTAGTAGTGTTCTTCATCTTCGCAGTGTGTAGCTGGAGTTTTGTTGTCGTGCCGTGTATGCTTCGTTAGTTACAGTAATTTGTATAAATTTTGTATTCAAAAGTAAATATTTGCTATCGTGTTTGAATCGTTATTCTTCCAAGACGCCAAGAGGTAAGTAATATGTTTTAACTCCTTTAGATAGCATAGTTTTTCAAGTTTATTTAGGCGTTGTTTAGTTTCTATACGACCAGTACTGTTACGTGCACAAAGCAAAATGAATCAGCTGCGGTAGAGGTACAATCTGGAATATGTAGCTTAAGGCACGGTACGACATCCCAGGCATAGTAAGGACTGCATTGCCAAAAGCCGCAACCAACATCCAGGAAGGTTTTCGCTCGACTGAGCTTTGGGAGTTCAGTAAGAATATTTTTTAAAGAAGAAGGCTACCTTCATACATCTGTGACAGACCGACCAATGACGACAGTGACCGAAGAGCGCAACAACGAAGAAGGTAACAAAGCAAATTAAAGCATCACTTACATTACCAACCAGGATGAAGTAACAGAGCTGTATTCTTCTAAAATGGCTACTGTGAGTCCTATGGATGTCAGACCTTTATCGAAAGCTAGCCTACGTAAAAATGTAAAGCATAAGACCAGGAAATCTGTCATTTTAACCAGCACATCTGTCAAGAAGGCAATTCGTTTAGAGTAAACAGAGAAAAATGAAAGAAAGAAGTTTAAAGAAGAAAAAGCTAAAAAGAAACTTTTCGAGTTACCAAAGTCAGGGAAACAACTAAAACCAGAGGTGAAAGCCAGAAACAAAAACAAAAAAGTGGAAGAAGAAAACTATGAAGATTGTGATGAAGACTGTTTGTTTAGTCTGCATGAGACCTTACAATCAACTGAAACGTGGGAGAAGACTTCGTTCAATACTTAGCATGCAGAAAATTGGCACATGTGAAATGTACCAAAACTGAAGCTTTTTATGTGTGCATTAACTGTGGTTCAGATAGAGAAATAGTTGATAGTAGTGACTAAAATACGCTATAAGAAACATGTTTATGTCTAGAGCAGAATGTACGGTGTAAGAGGTTTTCTTTTCTATTTCTTTAATGTTCTAACTTTTATTAAGCTGCAGCATTAAGTTATGTTTTACTTGTGTTAAATATTTTTGATTTTATAACCTCTACCACAAAGCTTACTTATATGTCAGAAGCATGTCACAACCTACCCCACAGCACAGCGGGGCAAAATGTGACAAAGTGTAGAAATTTTAAAAACTGCCTATGACTTACAGAGGGTTATTTGAAATTTATTAATACTACCTTAAATGCATGAAAAATAATGTAGAGTTTTAGAAAACTGTATGACACTATCTCTAAAAAGGGACGCAGACGTTACAAAAGATATCATACGTACAATGTCACAACTAGCCCCGGTCTACCATAGGGAAACGGACGAGGGTCATCGACCATCCCGCTAACCGTTTACGTCAAGTAAATTGGAGAGAAAGCTTACTACTTTGGGTCTACGTCTGGTGGGGCATCCCGTCCCAATTGAAAACTATTTGTTTGGTTAAATTTAAGGTAATCTTAAGCTGATAATTTTATTTGTCGTCTTTCTTTATGAATTGTAATCAGTTGCATAAGTAATTTTGTAATTAAATTTCACAGCAGCGGGTACCCGAGGTCAAAGTTGAAATTAGGGTAATACTTTTAGTAAATTAAATGTACTTTTTGTTGCTAAACGGAAGCCGTTGGCTTCGGTTGTTCTTTTAACGCGCATATGTGAGATAGTAGAATTTTATAATTTGTTGTTATAAAGTCAGATAGTAAAATTTTGTAATTTTGTTATTATAACCTTTCTTTAATAGGTTTTGTTTGCTGCTACGATATAAGTGGTCTAAATTTTATTTTATCAAAAACGTTTCGTTTTTTTATGGAACTTTATTTTATTTTTTTTTCGGTCAAGTGTGAATATATTTTAGTGCACTTTATTATTTACTATTTCTTAACCTTTTAGAAAGAGTAAACATATTTGGTGTTTTGATAACGTTGTGCAGATATTTAGACCACAGCAAAATTTTAGATTCATTATTACGGCCTGGAGTGATTAATGACAATCAGTTACCTTGTATAAATTTGCAGTATAAACTGGTTAAGCAAACCGTTGCGAATGTTTTGGGCAGGAAAACATTAAGACTCTAAGACTCTAAGATTACAAAATTTAGGTGAGTTATAGAGAATTTAGTGTATAATGTGTTCATTGATGGCGTTATATTTACAATGTATGGAGTGTTTTCTAGTGAGGGAATGTAACGATTTTAACATGGCTCCTGGCGCCCATACTGAGTTTGACATTTTAAAGCTACAAGCGAGTTTTTTTATTAAGTCTTAATTTAATTTGTTTGGTTACTTTGTTTTGCTTACCGAGCTGCTGCGAGCACAGTCTGTGATCTGAACGGAAATTAGAGCCACGTTTTCTGATTTTGCCCGTCACAGTCCGCCAATTCTGGGAGCAGGTTTTTGACATTACAAAGAATTGGTTGAATACAGACTATCTCAAGTAAGAATAGCCTGTTTTGTTCAACGGCCTATTTTTTAAGAATTCCAAGGGCACATTTGTAAAAGATCGCACACTTTCGCCGAACGCTGGAAGCCATCTAAACCAACCAGAGCATTTCCTTACAAACGGCCTTTTTGCCCTGTCGGAATCAAACGGTCTCACGTTGAATCTATAGTAGATGACTGATCAGATAAAGGGGTTGTATGTATGTAGCAGTTGCTGAATCTGGGGAACAATACTTCAGCTTATTGTTCCACCCTAACGTGAAGGTGAAGGTGGTGCAATGATTACTGTTTCTGGGCACAACCATTGTTTGCTATCCGGGAAAAGAAAATAGATTTGATCAGGTAGACGCTTGATTTTTGGAAACTTGACCGTAAGGGAATGCCTCGAGTCCTAAATGAGTGTGGTGTACGTATGACATCACTGAATCGGTATTGCATCGGTCTTAGACAGAAATCAAACTGTTGACCATGTAAAAAAACTATAGCTCTTAAGCAACTGCTTGAATTATGACTAAACTAGGAAGTTCTCAAATATTTCTCTGAGCACATTAAAGAGTGGAATTGTAAAGGAGAGTTAGTAGAGTTTTTTCTGGGTTTTGAAATAAATGACTACGGCTGCCTCTTGATGATGTTCAAAAGTTGCAGACATAAAACTAAAATGAATTGCGATTGGTCATTAAGAATAATAACATGCAGTTTAAGTTTAACAGATTGAACTCTGAACTTACAGTTCTATTAAGAGTTACAAACATCTTGCAAAAACAGATTAGTAAAATGGAAAACATTGTCAAAGCTGTAGGATAATGTTTTCTTTTTCATAAAGCTAAAAAAAAAGTCATAGCACACACATCTTCTATAATGCTTCTAAAGTGGAGATGCAGAATAGTAGAAAAGTGAGAAAAAAAGCAAATGATGTATATGCCTTCGAAAAGTAACATAAATTTGAATCTGTGGTACAAATATTCACAACTGTAGGACATAAAACAATTTAGTAATTAAATAAAATACTTTGAAGGAAACACATTTTATAATGTACTGTGCAACACTAACTCAACAAAAATTAATTAAGACAACAACATGTAACGTTCACTCTTTGCTTCCGTTACATGAGATTATATTTGATCTCCGCCTTTGGTGTGTTGTTGTATTTGTGTTTGGATAGTGATGAGTTTAGCCTGAGAGGTCTATTATTTCTTTTTTCTTTTCCAACCTTGAAACCAATTAGGGTTGATGGACTTTTTATTTATTTATATTTAAACACGCCGGATGCAGGTTATAATTCTATTAACCTTTAACTTTATTTTCGCCGTATGTTGAACTTTCACAGCTGTGACTTCTGTTTCTGGTTAATTTCTAATTCATTTTACTTATATTCTTAGCAAATTTATTAAGATTGGGTTATGTAATTCTTACTTGTTCATTGTTCTAAAGATAGCCCAGGTGTAACTGATCTTTTGTTTTTGGTACAGCGAAAATGAATTTAAGTTGGGATTTCTTACCTTTATTCGTACAGCTTATTCGGTTTCATTTCTACTCTGATTGTAATTTACAATTATCTCCTGATGAGAGATGGTGCTTTATCGGTTCATAATTTAATCTTTTGCTACTTGATTAGAGTGTGTTGTCAGAAATTACATCCCCAAGTCGTCTCTTGTTTGTTAAATTTTGAAATGTTCCAAAACCCAAGATTTTCTTGGGGGGGGGGAGGAGGTCGTCCCTGATGTGGAAATTTGATCCAGCGCTAAGAAAGTCAGTTGCGTTACGTCTGGTGATTTGTAAAGAGCTGCATAATATTCTGTGTTTGTGACAAGCCTCAGTTCAGTAGGGGTAAGCGGATTGTGTTTTTGCCCTACTAGGTCTCATACGAGATATTTGGTTTTATTTAGCTTGTTACCGTCCCTGAAATCTTGACGGTCACTTCTTACAGTTTTTTTGACTTACCTTTAATTTGTTTCTGTAGAAGGTGACAATCCTCAAAATTCCATTCAACTTTCAACCAGATCGTTCGACCCAGCTTGCTTTGTTCAAGTGCATCTCTGCTTGGTAATTTTGGAATTCAAGATATTGTGGTAAGTCTGTTATTCTTATTACCCTTAATTATTGTCTCTTAAGTTTATTGTCTTTTTTTCAAAATTTTCTGTTTTAAAATGGTGTAACTATAAAGTTTTGCTATTTAGAAATTTATATGTAGTTTGGATATAAAGTGTTAATAATGTTCTTACAAATGTGTTAAGTGATAAGATTAACGTATTTGAAAGAAAATTTATTGAAGGTTTAGATAAACCTTTTCTTATTATTAATCTTCTATTAAATTGGGTCTTGGACTTAATACATTGTTGTATTGTGTAATTTAATTTTTTTTTATTGTAGCTATGTTCGTTGATTAGTTTAAGTGTTAGTAAATTTTCCCCTAAATTATTAAAAATTCTTTCCTGTATTGATGTGTTTTCCCTTGGGAGAACTAGTGCCCTTGATTGTTTTTTTTTCAGTATAAGTATTAATTACAGTTATGATGTTTTACTAAGTGTATGACTCTTTTTAGCCGGTCTAAGACCAGTAGCGTCTTAGTCACACTAGGATAAGTTTATATTGTAACGCAAGGTTACGTTACAAACACCGTTACAGAACGTAAGACCTTTACAACCTATTTTTGGTGTTGTCAAACTAACCTTGCTGTATAGAGTGAAGATCAAATTAGACAATGCGACAAGGAAGTAAAAACGTTTAAAAATATACAATATAAATCAAAAGTATTTTTTAAAACATTAGAACAGAAATCTCATGTCAAAATAAGAAAAAATAGAGCAGTTTACGGTAAATGTAATGTCTAAGCCAAATTTCATATTCATTCAGGCATATGCACCGATGACGTCAAAAATACTTTAACGAAATTATTAAGCTAGAAAATGCTAAACTCGTGGACTGCATAACTTTTTCATATCTGCCATACGAAACTTTCTGAACAAACATAAAAGATATTTATAATTCAACCACAATTAATACTAGAATCCTTAACTGAATGGAAAACTACCATGAGCACACGAACAAATACCTTGAAATATCCAAAGAACTACAGGCCTAGCACGTGCTTTTCTTACGATGTAGTGTAACGGGAAAAACCTGGAAAAAGTCCTAATGTCCGTTACGGATGACGGAAAATGTTTAATTCCGTAGCTCTAAGTCGAAGACGGGCGTGGTTTAAGATGAACTTACCTCAAAACTATAAAATGATTTTCTCAAGCTCATAAAAACTTAAATCAGATAGCAAAATGTTACTCAAAAGGGCGCCAAAAACTAAAGATAAAAAAACGATGTATCGACCAACGTAGCTTCTCGTCGATGAACATCCTGTACATAAGTACCTAAGAAAACAACATTTTGTATATAGGTGAAGGCACTAGTACCATATAACTTTAGACGTATATTTGAACGCTCACCAAAAAAACTTACCTGGGGGAGGTTATTACTATTTTATTTACTTAAATGCAACACTGCACAGCGCAATTGAAAGCTGAGTAATAAATGCAATATGTATGTTAATTACTCCAACACAAAACGCGGTCCTTGTCTGCCCAGAATCACGCCACCTACATAAACATGTTTATTACAACAAAAAAAGGTCAAACGTTAGACTATAATTCTTCCCAAATCTGGTTCACAAATAACAAGTAATTCCTTTTCTTGTAAAGTAATGATAAAAACCAACAAAGACGCAATACAACAGTACAAAAGTATACAATAATAGCAGTTTATTCAACTCATGGCAAAATGTTCGGATAAAATAATATGAACGTCATAACACAACAAATAAAATTATAACTTTTACTTAGTACAAGTGAATTCAAATCACAAATGAAGACGCAAGTGGATAAAGGATTCATGTAACATTTTTTAAACAATTGAGATTTTTTGGTGAATAAAGGTTTTATGTACCCAAAAATTTTTTGGGATCAGTTTCGTAGTTCTATTGTATAAAATTAAAAAGTTACGGGATGATAAAGGATCAATGTTAATCTAATTTTAACAAAACTTAATGGATAAAAGATTTATGTACGCTTGATTCTGATCATAGATCCCTTATTCACTAACATTTCAAATTATTGCT
>VTPC01077404.1:0-12799 GCA_011009095.1 Ignelater luminosus | reverse complement strand
CTCTTACCTCAATAGAAGAGGTGCATGAAACTCTGTTTAGTCTTAAATCTAACGCTCTTGGTTCAGATAACATTACGCTCATAATGCTAAAATATTGTAGTCCTTTTATCGATAAATATATTACTCACATCATTAATTGTTGCATTGAGTTCTGTTACTTTCCGTCGGCGTGGAAGGAGGCCATTGATCTTCCACTACCTAAAGTTTCTAATTCAAGTAGTTACTCTGACTTAAGAATCATTAGCATTTTACCGTGTATCTGTAAAATTTTTGAAAAGATACTATATAAACAAAAATATGCCTTTTCTAACAACAACAATATACTATCCGTATGTCAATCCGGTTTTAGGAAGGGTCTTAGTACTGCTAGTTCTCTCGCCACTGTCACGGATGATATTATAAGCGCAACTGATAGGCACATGATAACCGTTCTCGTACTGCTCGATTTCTCTAAAGCTTTTGATACAATAAGTCATAATCTTCTGTGTGCAAAACTTCAGTACTACGGGTTCGTCAATAATGCAGTCAACTTAATAAAGTCCTATCTATCCGACAGGAGTCTGATAATTAAAATTAACGAGCAACTGTCACAATCATATTCATTAACTTCCGGTGTTCCTGAAGGGTCTATTCTAGGGCCTCTGTTATTTATTATATATACCTCTAATATTTTAAATTCCTTGAAACATTGTAATGTTCAGGCGTATGCTGATGACACGCAAATATATAAATCATTTAACTTTTCTGATAGAACACAAGCTTATGAAGACATCAACAGTGATCTTACTCTTATTAAACACCTTTCAAAGCAACACAACCTAAAACTTAGCACGAGTAAATCAAAACTATTAGTGTTTGGTAACAAACAAAATATTACAGCACCAGATTTAAATCTCAACATAAATATAGATAACGAACTTTTACCAGTAGTCGACTCTGCAGGAAATCTCGGTATTATATTAGACACTAAACTACGTTTTAGGCTACGCGTTACAAAACTATTGCAAAAAACCTATTCCTCGTTAAAATTACTATACGCAAATCGTGATATTTTAAACTCTGCTCAAAAGAAAATGCTTACAAAATCTTTAGTCTTATCGCACTTTAATTACTGCAGTTTTATTTATGGTCCTTGTATGATAAAAATCGCATACAGAAGGTTCAAAACTGGTGTTGTCGATTCATCTGCAATCTACGGAAATATGATCATGTATCTAATAGCATTAGCGAGCTCAAATGGCTGAAAATGGAAAATCGTTGGAAATACCAGTTGGGTTCGTATACACATGCTCTATTAACTTCCATGCAGCCATCTCCTAGCCTTTCTGATAGATTGGTCATTAGGTCTCAAATTCATTCTGCAAACATTCGTAATAAAGGTATGCTCACAATACCGCAGCATTCAACAACCTTGTTTCTCAGAGGATTTACTTGTAATGCTGTCTCAGTATATAACTCGATCCCCCTCACATAAAAAATCTTGGTCTAAATAGATTTAAAAGCTCTTTAAAAAATCATTTTTTGAGTCTGCAATAACCACCATGCGTATGTCTAACTACCTAAATCAGAACAAATTAATTTAATCTTTATGTGCTATTTTTATATATTTTGCGTAGTCTCCTGGTTAAATAGAGTAGCCACTGGCTAGATTTCGCCAGGAGGCTACAGATATTGTATTTTTCTTTTTATATTATTTTTAATAAAGGTGATTATTATTATTATTATTATTATTATTATTATTACATTGTATATGCAGCAAACGCTGCGAATCCAATTGCGCATCACATATTATCAATGTATAAACAACGCAAATATTCAGTGCAACCAATACGACAAAGACAATTTTACTATAATTATAAATATTTCCTAGCTCATAGAAAATATAATGCTAAGTATCTAAATATAGTTATTGAAATTTCATTATTAGGACGAAACCTAACCTCGTAAGTTAAAATATAATTGTGTATTTGTTCAGATTTCCAAATACTTATTTATTTAGATTCTGACCGTTGTTGCTGTTAAATTAATGTTGATAATGATGGTGGATTTCAATTTACTATAATGACGTAAGTCAATTGCTAAGTTGTCTCGACTGTATAATACGGTAGAAATTATAAATATACATTTTATGGCAGATGTAAAAACAAAAGAATAAGTTGGACAATACACGTGCTCTCACTGACCAAGAACTCCTGGAACTGCTTGAAGAATCTGACGACAATGGTAACGCGCCACCAATAAAAGCATCGAATATACCAGAGAAGACTCGAACTTTCTAGGTGTTATGACCGTCGAATATGCGACAAAAGGCGCGAAACTTCTACGTTCATCGAGAAAAACAAAGAAAAGATATATAAAGGTAAGCCGGAATAGTGAGAGCGGTTACGCAGTGAATAATCTCGGGTCAACGTCTAGTAGATGTCGTAGTAACGAACAGAAATAAATGTGTAATCAGTGATAAGTTTAGGGAAAATAAATATTAGAAATAAATTATAATAGACTTAGTGAAAATAAATATTAAAAATAAATAAACGTTTTATTAAAACGTTACAGTGTGAACTTACAAGAGTTTCTATAATCGAATGAAGATGATGCTATTTTTGAGGAAAATAAGATTTTTGACGAAATACAAGCTCCAGTGTGCTTGGCAGTTTTTTTTCAAGTGGTTTCCCTTTAGGGATCTCAACAGAATTGTTTTTGCCTTTTTTCAATTTTTTTTAAGAAATCTGTATTTAATCAGTTTCAAAGTTAATTAGTGAGTGTTTGATACTAATCAGGTGAGCTGAGTATTTTCTTACTTTAATTTTTTCTTGCAGGAATTTTCGGCGCGAGTTTTTACTCTTTGCTTTATTTAATTTTTGGACAACTCCTGGAGGGCCGTTAAGCTTGTTGATACCGTTCCACGTGGTCATTCCAATTGTTTTTTTACCTCCCAAACTGAAAGCTGAATACCACCAAAAATTAGTGTCAGTTCCGGCCGTTATCCAGATACCATCTTTAATCCATCTAGGGTGAGATCTGGACTCAACGTATCCACAAACTTTTCGTACTTTTAAAAAGAAATAAAATATTGTAATGATTTATCAAATAATATTGCTATAAATTCAACTTCTTTATTTAATTATTTTTTTAACTATTTAAAATCATACAATTTTGTCAAGGGTGACGTCACACTACAACATATAATTAATTTAACTTTGCTTATAATTGTATGGAGATTCAGATTTTTGTAATTCCTGCTTCCCAATTTATCATAATTTATTTTAGTTGCCCTTGTAGATTTGTTAGTTGAACCCATAATTAAAATTCGTTAAACAAGTTTGTTCACTGGACTAATTTATTGATGTCAGATTTAGAAAGAATTTCTGCTCTAATGATACCTTTACCAAATCAAGCCAGTTTGAGAGGGATCTTCTACCCTATCGATTGATACCATTACCTTCTTTATAGGTTCATTTGGGGAGCAGGAGTTACAGAAATCTGAATCCCCATGCATTGTTCTACGTAGGAGTTTGAAACTCTATACTCGGTATATATTTTTTTGTTCTTTTTGCATAAAATATTTCTTTTTTTTCTTAAAGTCTGATATCCAAAAATCTTGTTTTTGTTTTGCATGTTTTTTCTTTTCAGTTTTTTTCCCTTTGCTATTGTTCTACAGTGCAGGACCTGGAAGCATTCAACAGCCGTTTGATTTTTGAAGTGAAGGAAGTGAGCTGGTTGGCGGGCCCCGTGTGGTTTTTCCAAATTTATATTTTTTTGTTTATTACAATCTTGTTTTTTAATTAAGTATGCCTATTGGTGTGTAATTTAGGATTTACTGTATAATATGACTAAATATATCTTGGTAGTATGCGCACAGTTTGTAACCTTGGTATGATGAAGATTAATTAATGAAATATCTTCTCATTTTATTAATTGATCAGAAAATGCTATTTAATTATAGAAAGGCCTAATTTTTCAAAATAACACAACATACCTTTACAAAGAATGTGACACACATTCTAAAAAGATTTTTTATTTTTGTGCCTATCAATGTCTTTTAGTTTTGCTAATAATTCGAGTTCAATAACCCATAGTAGTCGAATTAAGTTCTACCGGTTATCGTTTAGAAGCTGTGAGATGAGTGTTTTAAGCGATTTAACACAAAACAAGTAGTATAGTGTGTTGATCTTAAAGTGCAAATAATCTAATTTGTTTTTACATTTTTAGAGCATAAAAGTTTGTTTATAGTTTGCCTTTATTTGGAGTAATTATATTAACCTCAGTGTTTTTCACGAAGAGGTTTAATTACAAGTTCTATTAATTGGAATAAATCTGTGTTCAATAAATTATATTGTTTGTGATGGATACGACTTTATGATTAAAACTAGGTCAATACTAAACATTTATGTTTTTATTACTAAAATTACAGTATACCAACCAGTTTTTAATGGTTAAGGTTGTTTATCTATCATTCTTGTCAGCACAGAAATATGTCAGGAAGCCTAAAATGTAATTTATTTCTAGTATAAATGGTCTAATGTTATAAATTTCATTTAGAAATTCAAATTTTAAATTTGAATAAATTTATAAAATAGTATACAGTATGTCCCCGGATTGAGTGAAAAACTTTTCTATTATTCGTCTTTGGACAAAATATCACTCTTGATAAAATCTTCTGCTTGTTTCAAACCCTCGAATTATTGTAATATAATTTCAATGTTACCAACAATAATGCCTATTTTGAAGTGAAAAAATTGCAGGTGCGGTTCAAGCATAGCAATCTGATTTTTGAGTAAATTTGGAACTTATTGTTGGTAACATCGAAATTATATTGCCATTATTGGAGGTTTTAAAACAAGCAGAAAATTTTATCAAGAATGACATTTTAGCCTAAAACTAATAAAAAAGTTTTTCCTCTTGTAAACTCAATTTGGGAACATACTATAGAAGACTAACTAAGTATAATCTATTTATCATCATCGATAAATCGAGGTACATAAATAAGGGCATCATAGATGATAATTATTCAAAAGCAAAAATGTCACCTAACGTTAGTTCATTTTACTCGTATTCTATTCCATATTTACACCACCCCCGTTGCTATCTAAGATTTATGTATTATGCTGCTAAACAGCTCTATAGAGAAACGAGACGATCGCTTGAATATACATAGTATGTGTATAGAGGAAGATTTTTCTCTTCAGTCTTTATTTTACCCACTAAGGAACAGATAATATCGTTTTGTTCGTTTGAGTGAGAAACTTATCTACTGCTTCAAAATTAGGTTCATTTAAGTGTTACAAAACAAATACTGTGAGGTTTGGACTAATAGTGGAGCTATTTTCAAGCTCAAGGATATTATAGCCACGTGTATAACGTTTTTTAAGGTAAGTTCATTGATATATGAATTTTTTTCAAACAACAAATATTTAACAAGAATTCCTATTTACCTAACATGGTTATGTTAATTAATCAACCAATTAGTTTATATCCTATTATAAAAAAAGTTAAAGTCAATGTGACTACTATTTATGTACATAGTAATAGGTTTTGCTGCACGAATGGGAAATGAGTGCAAAAACCTTTGGAACGTGTTGCGTGAGCTTCGATCAAAAGTGAAGAAAACTTACAATTACAAATTTAAAAACTAGTACTACTACATATAATTGAAAAGTAAATTGTTTTTGAATCAAATTAAATTTAAATATTTTTTATTTGTTAACATAATAATTTTTTAGTATAACCAATCATTCCACGTGTTAATTAACAAATATGTAATGTATCAATTAAGGAGTTAATCTATATATGAAAGTAACACTTAATAAAAAACCTACCTTGTTTTTCAGTTTAGTCGTTAAGTTGATATTTATGCGTAAACAATTACGTAAAAATTATAAACGAGCAATCAAATATGTCATTTCCTGTATTAAATTAAATTAAACTATGTGTTTATTATAGAAAGCTCTCTCTTTTTTTTCTCTGATTACATGCAAAAACTTAAAGCGTTGTAAAAGATAACTTTAACTCTTCTTTCCTCAATAGTTTTAACCTTTTGATTATGTACAATTACATCATTAAATTACGAAAAATGCAGTTTAATTAAGGAATTCAAATTTGTATAATTTATAAAAAACTAATTCCTACTTACAGTTGAATACTAGGGTGGATCAAAAAAACTTTTTTTCGAAATTGCGAACGCCTGTATGCGGAAAAGTTGCCTTTTCTATACTATATTCAACGTGCAAAATCTTGGCCTAACCGGATTTTATAATAATAATTTATAATAATAATAATAATAATAATAATAATAATAATTTATTAACGGACATCCATTTACAAACAAATCTTATTAAAACATTAACCAAAATAACTACATATACATAATGTAATGTAGAATAAATATAAACATAAAATATTGCTACATATTTAGTGCATTTCGTAAGGAGCACTTGAATTTGTTAAAGGAAATGCCAAAGAATTCTAAATTATCATGTGTACATGCTAAGTGACATATTCTACAGTGAGGAGATTTGCACCATACGCAGTTTGATGGAAAGGAATATTGAAAATTCGTAAATTACGTAAATTGGTATTTTTTATGTTCAAAGAAAAACATTGAAGTATTTGAGAACAATTAACAAATCCATTAAATACTTTAAACAAAAAACATAAATCGTAATAATTGCGGCGCACATGCAATAAAGATAGGCCAAAGTAATGTAAAAGATCACTATAACTGTAACCGTAGTAATCAATTCGGTACTTGTAACATAAAAATTTTACAAATCGTTTCTGTGTTGCTTCCATTCTATTTACTAATGTAATATAATATGGGCACCAAATGGTTGTGCAATACTCCAGAAGTGAACGAACTTGAGATGTATATAGTATAATTAAAATTCTTAAATCTGTGAAATCAGTACACTGACGCACAATAAATCCTAATATTCTATTGGCTCTGCTAAGTAGATTTGTAATATGTTGATCATAACTAACACATGCTTCAATAATAACACCTAAATCCTTAAAGCAAGTAACACTTTCTATTGCTATATTATTAATGTAATAAGTACAAATACCAGGTGATAACTTTTTAGAAAATCGTAAAGATTTGCATTTTGAAATATTTAATTCCAGATGTTTTCACTACACCACGAAGTCAAACAGTCCAAATCAGCCTGTAACAAATGATCTGAACCAACAGCATCAGTACAAATGAAAAGTTTTAAATCATCAGCATATAGCAGAAATTTGCTGGAATTGATAGAATAATTTATATCATTAATAAACAAAATAAAAAGAATTGGTCCCAAATGGGATCCTTGCGGTACGCCGGAAGTAACGTTAAACCATTCGGACGTAGAATTATTAATGACAACTCTTTGTTTTTGCATGTTTAAGTAAGAGTAAATCCACGACAACAAGGGGTTTTGTAAACCTAATTTACTTAATTTGTAAATCAAGCGCTCAATATTGACTCTGTCAAATGCCTTATTAAGATCAGTATAAATACAATCAACGTTATGACCCAATTCTATAGTATGCAGAACATAATTGGTAAATAAGAAAAGATTTGTTAGCGTAGATCTACCCTTAACAAAACCATGCTGTTCATCAATTATAATGTTTTTTACTGATTGAAACAATTTATCCGTAACAATGGCTTCAAAAACTTTTGGAATTGCAGATAGAGTACTAATTGCACGGTAATTACGAGCTTCTAAACGATCTCCCGTTTTAAAAACAGGAAAAACGTTTGATTTTTTCCACAATTCAGGAAATACCGAACTACACAAAGAATTATTAAACAAAATGCACAAAGGTTTAACTAAGTTGTTTGCACAGCACTTCAAGAAGACTGCAGGAATATTATCTGGACCAGCTTTAGAATTAGCATCTAGAGAATTTATTTTATTGAAAATATCTTCTCTAGATATATTTAAATTGCAAAGATCGACAATTTCTTTTAAATTATTATCCCAAAGTTTATTTTTATAAGTATCTTAGGTACAATAAACAGAATGGAAGTTCTTTGCAAATAAAGAGGCGATTTCAATCGGAGTATAACCCACAGAATTTTCATATCTAATACAGTTAGGTAAAGAATTATCTCCTCTTTGAGATCTAACCTAATGCCAGAAGTGTTGAGGATTTTCTAAAATATTATTCTCAATGCTTAAATCCTTAAATATATTGTAATCTATAGGAGATCTGAACTGTTTGAATTGTTTGTGAGCGATTTTCTTTTCAATAATTAAAGATTTCGTACTATCATCAAACCATTTAGGAAAATTAAACTGCGTTTGCATTGGCACTCTTTTTAACTTAACATATAAAGATATTACAGAATTAATAATGTCGTAGAAAATATTAACAGATTCCTCAATTGAACTAAAATTGTTTAGTATATTCCAATCAATATTGTCTAAATGATTATTAATCAACTCATATGGTGCATTCTTAAAGTCTAAATAAAATATCTCACCATTGCTAAGAGTTGACTGAGAACAATTCTTTACATTTAATATAAAAGAAGGATGATTTATGTCAGGTTTAGTTAAATGTGGCCATTGATAAATATTTACAAAATCCACATTACAAAATACTAAATCTAAGATAACATTATTAGCATTATAAATATAATTCTTTTGAACAAAACCGTAAAACGCAAAATTATCACAAACAATTTCTTCTATCTTAGAGTGTACATTAACTGGAATTAAAGCATCACATACAGTATCACAGAAATTATCACAATACCATGTAATTTTTGGTAGGTTATAATCACCTAAAACACAAATGATACTATCAGGATAAATTATGGTAATCTCTGAAATTAATTGAAGATGACCTTCATATAAAGAAATATCCGAATTTGGTGGAAAATAAACAACTCCCACTATCAGATTTTTACTAGCAAGATGAACACAAGTTCATATCTCTTCCCGATCTTTTACATCAAGATTAATTAGAAAAGATGACAAACTCTTTTTGACTGCGATAAGAACTCCACCACCCCGTTCTTTGCTCGTTGTTTTAGGATTCCTGTCTTGACGAAAAACATTATAACGTCCGTCAATAATCTCTGAACTGTTAATTTCCCCATTAAGCCATGTTTCGGAGAGACAAACCACAGTGTGATCTTCGCTTAATACACTAGTAAATATTTCATTAACTTTTGTCCTAAGACCACGAACATTTTGATAAAATATGTTTATGTCGGATGCTTCGTGGGAATTGCCCTTTGAAAATTTTCATCATTATTTAATTTCTGATGAACGGGAGCATTATAAAATTTCCGAACAGCAACACCTTGTGGCCAAAAGGATGCATTAAGTAAATGCGATAAATAAGACGATTCCGCAGTGACCTTAAAAGAACTGTAGTGTTCAGGATATTTAGCGTTTAGACGAGTAACCTTGATTTTCAATGAACTGGTTTTTTCATTATCTGACATTTTTATTAATTTACCAGTAACATAATTCTCGATCTTGGTTTCATCAACATTTGGATTAACTCTTGTAACGTGTACATCATAACTACGGGCTTGTTTTGCTGCTGCGGTGAAGCCCTCATCTAATTGTGAATTCGTAGTACCAGAGCCAATAATTAACTTATTACGAGAAGTTTTATTATTAAAATTGAAAACCTTCTGGCCGGTTCATGGTATTGCTGCGATAAGTTAACACGTATATCAGACGAACCATTCACAGCTGTAGCGTTTTCCACCTTCGAAATCTTTTTAGTAGCAGCGACAGAAGCGTAATTTGCAGTAACGGAAGGTTTATCAGAAGAAGAATTAACTTTGATTTGTTCATAAGAAGTAGATTCTTTGTTAACAAATAAACGATCTTTACTTAATAATCTCACTAAGTCAATGTTGCTTGATTTCAAATTATCAATCTGATCTCTTAGATATGCTACTTCACGCTGTAATATTTTTGTTTCTTCCTTAACAATATTATTAATAATATCTAGGAACTCACCACTTTTCAAAAATGAAATTATTTCATAAGTAAATGCTTTTGAATTTATTTGTGCACATTGAGTACTGACATTATCAGCTTCATTTAAGTTATAGCAATCTCTCTTATCACAATCAGGGCACAATACATTTTCTTCATCAAGAACCTTAACATTTAAGCGTTCTACACATTTAGGATGGATGATCACACCACAAACTTTATACTTAGGACCATTAACTGCTTTACTTTTGCAGTATAAACAAATGCGACCTTTCTCCGGCGCCATCTTGATTTCTGCTGCCAGTTTCGCCTAAAATATTACATCACTTTGTCTAATTTACCCACAAGTCTGATTGTTGAAATTCAATGTCATTTTACAATAAATTAAAATTCTTTTAGGCATCTGTAATTCTATAAAACCTAACTACCTATCACGGTCATGGTTATCTTAGGTGTCTAATCTCATATTGCTTTTGCCTTGAGAATATACCAGGCGCCAGACGAACGGCTTCTTCATCACCACCTTCTGCTCCTGTACCTAACTTCTTCTGTGAATTTAATTTCAGTACCTCTAGTAATACCGTACCGGATGTGTGTTATTTTTACAATAATAATTTCAGAAAACAAATACAGAAAGAGCCATTTCAGGCATATTGTGTCTACTTTGATAGGAGGAAGGACATAACATTAATACAAATTGCTGAAGATGGAGGAAATAAGAGAAAAACAATTACTGAAAAGCATGTTCTGCTTGTTTCTAAACCAGGTTCTTTGTATCTTGGACATGTTACTCCTAAGTCAGGAACTTTGTTAGAAATCAGGAAATCTATATTAAATTTTTTAACGCATAACGCCAATATTTCCAAGTTCAGTCAATTGTATGTGATGGCACAGCGGTCAACACGGGAACTAAAAATGACGTTATAAAGAGCTTAGAAGGTTCTATAAGACATCCTTCGTTTTCTACATACTAATGAATTGTCTTTGCGTCATTTACTGCAGTTTTTGGATGGCAAAACTAGCGGCCCAAAAGCTTTTTCTGGAAAAATTGGAAAACAGCTACAAAGTTGCGAAAAATTGTCTGTTAGTAATTTTTAAAATATAGGCGTCACATTACCGATATTATAAGTACAAGAACTTAGCATAGACCAAAATATTTATACGAGATTTGTATTGCAATTTCAACAGGTAATATTGCATCAGGTCTATCTCCCAAAGATCCAGGGAAAATGAGCCATTCAGGATGGTTAACGACTGTCTTGGTCTCCTTGTCACTATGGCATCCTCTACTTTTTTAATATAAAAAATTCTAGATTTTTACCTGAGGAAATTAAAAAAGTTATAGATTCAGTATTGCAAACAAATAGATATTGTAGTCAACCAGAAAATATTTTGTTAGCAATGCTGTCCGATACCAGGAAACCTGTACTGAAGTTGGGGCTTCAAAGAATACGGAAGTGTAGAGGAAAAAAACCATCTCTAACAACATCTGCTTTTGACGATGAGCTTACAGAAATGATATCTGATGTTCAAGCTGAAATAGAAATATTGAGGTTCCCTTACCATTCACAAACCGTAGAGAGTTGTGTTAAATTAGCAACTGAAGCATCGGCGGCAGTGTGTGTGGTAATGATGAAAGAAATGGGTTCAATAGAAACAAAATTGCTTTGACATTCGAGACAAAAAAGCAATATAGCACTAAGACGTTGAAAAACCAAAATGGTAGATGCTAGTGATTTTTAGGGGGAGGGGTATTGGGTGGGATTGTTGTTGATGGGGGGAGGGGTGAAACTTAATGCAACCATCTTCTCGTGGTGAGTTCTGGGTTGTTTTCATTAAGTAAACAAGAGAAAAGTTCCAAGATTTACCAAATAACTAGTATTGCATTTAAAACAAAATTGACTTAAATTTTTAGATACAAACTGACAGCAGAAGATGCCGTCATAGAAAGCTGAAATTTTGCAAAATTGTTGACGTTATCAAAAAGCAACTTTACCGCATACACGCTAATCGATTAACCTAAAAAAATCTTTTCGTGCGCTTTTCGATCCACTATTGAATAATGAACATGACAAGATGACAGACTTGTTTTAGCAAAACCAACTGCGTTTCATGGCTAAAAATATATTTTAGTTAACTTATTGAATACTTATGTATGTTTTATCAATTATAAATGATTTTGTTTACGTTTTTTAAAATGTATCATTAAGAGATACAATTAAAACCAACACTTCGAGCTTGAATCAATATCATTTAAATTTCTCCTTAAAAGGCACGTCCTTTCCAGGTTTTTCCAACCTGAAGCTGGACTGGATTTCCAAATATTTATATTAGGGAATCTATACCTCAGGAATTTGATATTACGTTTTCCAGTTAGTTAAAAAGGAATCACAGAATAGTTCGCATCGTTGTTCCAACGTTTACTCTTGTGCAACAGTGTTTGAAGCCACAATTAACCTTCTCGCTCAATAATATCTAAAACTTGCTCTTGGTATTCCACGACGCCTTCTACATTTTGTTAACTTCTTGAAAAACTGTATTTTTCTTCTCCTTTTTGTTTCTGTTTCTCGTTTTACTGAGTTCATAATCGGATCAATCCCCAATTACAGAATCATCACCTTTCAATAAAAGTTCCTTGCAAGTTAAATATTTATGCAAAAATAACGCAACCGAAGATAATCATAAATTTACAATATCTTGGATTTTTACTACATAAAGTATTTATGTAGGGATACGTAACAAAGACTTGCATTACTAACAATTTACATTATTTGTATTTTCTAGGCAATAAAAGATACCTTTACCTTACCTGCATATGAGTGTTCTATTCAAAACCCACCATCTCCATTTTT
>VTPC01077327.1:0-11278 GCA_011009095.1 Ignelater luminosus | reverse complement strand
GCCATCATAGGTTGATATTATGGTAAGCATATAGTATACGTATTGTCGAAGTTTTTGTGTACGTTACATTATTTTCCAGGTTTGTTAAGGAATTTCGGCAAGCATTTTCTTTACTACTGCTGTTTGAGTTTGTTCTAGATGGTCCTTTGATTTGTGCAGAATTGCTTGCTGTGTTTGAAAGGTAATATTTAGTACATTTCAAGTTAGCTAATTACTAAACTACCAGGCGGTAAAGTAGGAAAGTCAGTCAGGTTTGGTCATTGTCTATGGTTAGTATTAACTAATATTCTTGCCCGTATTAAACCTATGAACCGGTTTGGATGTTTGTAAAAATTGTTGGTTAAATAGTTTACGAGAGCGGTTTTTAAACTAAACTTTTTGTTGATAATAATTTATTAAACACAGTAAGTGTTAATGCCTTAACTTATTTTAAAATGTTTGAAACTCTGTCAATTTGCGTAAGTTGATGAGTAGATCTGTAACATTTAAATTTCTTAGCTGTAGATCTTTTTCATAGTTTTTATTTTTGGAACATTTCTCAGTGTATGTAGCAGGCTCTATAACTGGTTTTACCTAATTTGTCTGTTACTTTCTAGTTGCCCAAAAAGACGAGTATTTGCAGGCCTGTAAATATTTTATCATTCCTTTCGTATCACCAAAGAAACTTCTGTCTTCTATTCATATATCGACTTTATACCTCGAATGTGTATCACCTTAAAATATGAAGCCTAAATTTCGATTTTTATACATGCTAAATCGAGTTAATCTATACCCGTTTGGAGGTTTGTTCTTTGCTGTGTCTTAACAAACGTTTTTTAAATAACAATCCATTGTCAATTAACAGCGCAGGCCTACTTATTAGATTGACTTGCTATTTTCTATCACTTTGTCTATTCCTTTGTATGACTGATTTTTTTGCCAATGTCTTCGTACTTACAAATACAAATGCGCTCTGTGGCTTTTTGTCTATGCTGCATTGTAACCTGTTCTTCTTCGTGCATTTTTGTTTTGTTTTGTTTTGTTATGATTTTAAACTTGAACACTACAATATTAGTTTGTCCTTGTTATCGTCAATTTCACATCACAAGGTTCTTGTCAAAATAAGGCAAAACGGCATCGAAATAGCAATTCTCAAACGTGATTTGGAATTATTTTTCTCATGTCGTATCGTGTTCAGATTTCAGTATCCTATAACTGATCATCTAAGAACGCCTGGTAGGCGTCGAAAATAGAGAGTCGTAAAATCGTCCGATCTGGAGATCTTTTTCTGCTCAGGTGATGCTGCTTGTTGCTATTCACACTTTTAGAAATTATGTGAAAGACTAGACTGAAACTAGTAAATAGTGTGCTGTTGTTATCATGTTATCCAAAATTGTCAAAGATTTAGTAATTTATCGGGTTTTACTGGAAAAAGATCTCTCTTGAGTAGGACTGTTCAAATTGACAGAAATATGATATTACTTGTAATACTGTCGAAAAGGTAATTAATAAAGGTAACATAGGTTTATCCAGATAAGAAAAGGGAGGCGCATACAGAAACAGTTTGACAACCACTGGTTTACATTATACTCAAGACACTATTAGAAACAAGTTTAAATTCAATTTGTGGATGCTGCATGTGCATTCTGTGTATTATAGATTAATGGTTGTAAGTATAGGACCTAAACTACTTATTTAGTGTTGTGGCACCTTTCAGAGTTTACAAGATTATAAATGATACACCCTGTGTTTTATAGACAGCCGAAGTAAGTCTCTTTAATTTTTATGGTGTGAGAAACAATTTTGCATAGTAAACAGCGCCGATGAATTGGTGTTCATTTTGATTTCAGTTGTTGTAACGAAAAGACCAAATAGAATAAGAACTTAAGATTTTGAACGTAGTAACAAATAATTATGTGTTCTTTGAGAAATAAATATATAATTTATTATAAATTTATCTGTTAATTAACCATCCACTAAGCTTCTTTTTCAGCTCAGAAATTTTCTTTGTTTTTATAAGGAAATTCAATTAGTAATTTTGGAATGTAATAATAAATCGAGTTTCTTCCGTAGAAATTATTGTACCTATAGTGATGAAAGTTATGGATGATGGTCGAATGTTATATGTAGTTTCTTGAATCTGTTGAAATGTTTTATTAAAATAATATTTAAAAATGGTAATATAATCCCGTAACTGATCAATTTTCAAAATTTCAAGCTCTTTCCTTATGTCATCTGTTCTTTTATTGTTATTTTTTATAAGCTTTAAGAAATTATTTTGCGCCTTTAACAGAGGTTCCAGGTGTATTGTATGTGTATGACCATAAATCGTTAGACCATATCTTATTATTGATTCTCCCAAAGTTTTATAAATTAGTATTTTTGTTTGCACTGGCAAAATTGTTCGTAATTGATAGAATGTATATAATAGGCTTTTTAATTTGGTAGATACATATTCTATGTGTCTAGTCCATTTCATATCTTTTTGCACTATTATTCCAAGATACTTGACTTCATTTAGAAAGTTTATTTTGTGGCAAGAACTGCAATTAACTAAATTTCCAGAAAATAAGCATTTCTCGTTATGACTTCGTAGAGTGTAATTTATGCTAAAATTTCCAAATTGAAGAGCTTGAGTTTTTTTATTGTTTATAAAAATATAATGTTGTGTAAACCATTTTGATATTAAATTGAAATCATTCTGCAATTTCTGCAAACATGTAATTTCATTAATGTCTGTTGATAATATTGCAGTATCATCAGCGTATTGATAAATATTACACAATAAACCATTTGTTCGAGGTATATCTTTTACGTATAAGTTAAATAACGTTGGTGATAAAATACATCCTTGTAGAACTCCGAAATGTGTTTGCTTTAAATCACTGTAATAATTGTTAATTTTGACAGTCTGTGCTGGATCTGTTGAGAAATTTTCGAATAATTTGTGAACTATGCCTCTTACTCCGGAAGCTTCTAATATTCGAAGAAGTATAGTCCTGTCTATTGCATCAAAGGCTTTTGATAGATCAAGAAATATCGCGGCTGCATGCTTTCTGTCATTTAAAGTTACATTAATTTTTTCAACAAAATCCAATAATAACGTTTCTGTATTCTTTCTTTTTCGGAAACCAAATTGTGTCTTAGGAATAATTGAGAATTTATTCAAGAAGCTATTTAATTTGTCATTTATATATTTCTCTAAAATTTTTTCTAATGATGGAAGATTCGAGATTGGTTTGTAGTTATTAATATCAACTTTTTTACCATTTTTATAAACTGGAGTAACTATTGATATTTTTATTTTTTCTGGAATTTCACCATTTCTAATCATTAGATTTTAAAAATGTAGTAAAATATCACACAGTATATTTAAATTATTCTTTATGTCTTTCATTCTGATGTTGTCATATCCAGGAGCTTTATTTACGTCAAATGTTTGTATTATATTGTGCAAATCAGTTGAGGTCATATATGGTAAAAAAAACGATTGTAGTTGAGTATCAATTATTACCTGTTGATGTGTATTATTGGTCTTTCTTAATTAGTCGATAATTGAAATAAAGAAGTTGTTGAAAGTATTTGTTAGTTGCTTTATTTCTTTCTCTGTAGCAATATCTTTAAAGTTTTTTTAAACATGACTGTTTTATATTGTTGTTGCCTCTTCCTAGTCTGTTATTTAAGATTGACCAAATTCCTGATATGTTGGAACTATTTTTACGTATATCTTGGTAGTAATAATTATCTTTAGCTTTCTTTATTTTTTTCTGAACTGTATTTCGTAATGCTTTGTATTTTCTAAATAAAGTTGGATTTTTGTTTGATTTGTAGGTACTCCACATACCGTTTTTAAAAGAAATTTCGTTAAGTAGTTCATCTGTAATCCATGGGTTATGTACTTTATATTTTCTATTTTTATTGTGCTTAATAGTTCGTGTCAAAAATTTGTATATTAAAGAAAATGCTGCCACAATTTTCTCGTATAGTTGTGTAACGTTATTAATATTCATTAATTCTTTCCAATTTTCTTGTTTAATCATATAATTGACTTGCTCATTATCTATAACGTATCGAATTGTATCTTCGTTTGCTTCTAGTGTATCATAATTAGCCGAGAAGTTTATTCCTATTATGTAATGATCTGCTATTTTATAGTTAATAACAAACGGTTCGTATGATTCGTTTTCAAATCGAATTACTACATGGTCTAGACAAGTAGACACTAATTTATTCTGTATCTTTTCTTCTCGTGTGGGGGAATTAATTAAACTTATTAAACCATAAGCATTTAATAAATTAGTATATTTTTGTACCCCATCTTTGTATTTGTTTAATAAATCAAAATTTATGTCTCCTATTAGTAGAATATTCTTTACATTATGTACTTCATCTAACCATGACTCTAATTCTAGAATGAAATTATTTTTATTTAAATTCGGAGGTCTATAAATACAATTTATTAGGCAACTAAATAAAATTTTTGAACTTATTCTTTTCTCTGCTTCTAATACCATATTTTCAGCAAATGCAAATTTTTGGTGATCCATCTCTCGAACTTTAATATTATTTTTAACGAACATGCATATCGCTCCTCCTCTTTTGAAATCACTACATAAAATAAACTTTTGAAATGAGTTTAAGAAAAAAACTGGATTTTCTTCTTGCTTAATTCCAATTTCTGTAAGAACTATTATATCTATAAATCCTAAATTATCTTTTATAATTGCCTCAAATTCAGCCCATGCTTTTTCAAGCTGCGTATATTTACATGAATTATATTAAATTTTAATTTTGTTGAGATTTCCACATTATGTGTTTTCCATATCTGTAAATTTTCTTCTAGAACAGTTTCTTTCATACTTTCATTCATGATTGGGTTAATCTTCTTCACTGTTAGAAATAAAAGTCTATATAAAAATGTTTAAATTAAATAATTAGAACTAATTGATAATGTAACCTAATATATACAAGTCTTTTACAATTTGTTTAAGTCCTCTTCACTATTGATCAAAATAGCTGGTTTATTTTCTTCTTTCTTTATTCAAAGTTTTCCATTTTTAAACCATACAAACTTGTGTAATTTTTCCTTTTGTAACTTTTTTGCTTCTGACCACAGTCCTTTATAATACGGTGTAAGGTGTTCATTTACATATATGGGTGTTGCATGTAATTCAGGAAATAAATTGTTTACTTTTGGTTTTCTGGATTTGTATTTTTCTATAAACTGATCTCTTTTCATTTAATTAGTAAATTGCACTACTATTGGTCTGTTTTCTTTTTTATTAAACGTGTTGATTCTTTGTGCAGTATCTATATCTTTATCAGTGATGTCCAAATCCATAATTTTTCCAATATGTTTTACAAGTGTATTAATGTTTTCTTGACAAGCTTCTGGAATACCGCTTATGATGGCATTTTTATTTCTGGAATATTGTCTGTCTTGCTCTACAGATATTTTAATTTCTCTAATTTCTTTCTCCAGTTTCTTATTTCTTTCTTTTAGAATTTGATTCCCTTCTCTTAATTTTTTTAATTCTTTTTGGATTTCTTTTAATGTAATGTTGCACTTATCCATTATTTCATTATTAATTTCTGCTGACTCTTTGCACTCATGTACTTCATTACTTAGAATTTTGATATTATCTGCCATAACTTTCATTTCCGTTTTGAATATTTCTCTGATTGTTTCTTTTAAATCTTCAGTATTGTTGTTTTCTTGTTTGAAAACACGAATGTATCTAGCGAGAACTAATCCAAAGGTTTTGATAGTAGTCAAGGAGATACGTTAAACAATATGTTGCTCTAAATGTGAAAAAGGAGATGTCTAAAATTAAACTTTTAATTTAAATTAAATCTTTTGAGTAAAGTGGTATAACTCTACTGATTGTACGTCCTTCGATATCTTCAAAACGAAGCCAAATTCACCTATAGTTTGTAAAACATTTTTTGATCGTAATGACTCCTGAAATCTATGGTATAAGTTTGACGGTTAAGTCGCGGAACACCTTCTGTAAATCATAAATTTTTCGTGCTGGACCGTTCACATTTGGAGTGTGGTACAGATTACGAAAGACAAAAGAAGAAGTATCCCATTGCAATTGATCATTCAAGGGACTGGGTAAACATTGTTCGTTTATGCGGAAATAAGAATCCCTGTCAGAGCAAATTCTTGATGACTAGACAAATTTTTCTTCGTCGATTTGTCTTGGTTACAGAATTATCAGTCTTCAAAGTCGTGTGCAGATGCTTCAACTTCCAGCATCATCGTTGTTGTTTACGAAAATGTAAAAACTTTTATTAAGAAAAGTTGTAGGAAAGTGCCTTCTCAATATTTTAGGACTACTTCTGATTATACAGAGTGAACTCTGTAGCAAAGTCAAACTTCAAATGCCTTTTGCTCTCTTTTTTTTAATGTTAGGTACCTCAGTTATAAAGTACGACATGTATAGCAGGATGTAAGTTCATACAATATTCTGTGTGCCTTGTAACAGTAATTTTAAATAGTGTATCGAACAACTGGATGTAATGTTTCTAGATTTAAATGAAACAATACAGTCACAAAGAAAAACCAAGTAAGTGTAATTGCTGGATTATTTATTTGCCTAAAATGACAGCCTCTCTTTGAAGGTATCAAACTTTATTTTATTAAATTAGGTAGCGCTGTACTAAACGGTAGGTATACAGCAAAATCAATCTACATCTAGCACTCCAGTATATTGGCTGCCGTTACATAACTACGATGTTTAACTTCCTTCCCTTAAAGTGTGTTATAGCCTTTCCATATTTTTTAAACTTCACTAATAGTTTTAGTAAGAAAGAAAGTTTATTTAAGTACTGTTCAAGTTTAAGTGAGTGTTTGAAAATAATTAACCACAAACAACAACTTTTAAATATACACACCAGCTAGCAAAATACTTACTTGTCACTGATTGTAGGTCTGTGAGGCTCAGTAGGATCATACAGGAAGAGATGTGTAAGAAATATCGAACTAAATCTATGCTTGTGATTTTTTGTGGTCCTACTATATTTAAACTATTAAAAAGAAGTCCCTACAAAATTATTATTAGAAAAAATTGTTTTTGACCGGGTCTCACAATACAACAGCAATACACATGAAGTGTAAGTACATTAATTCTAAACTGATAGTTTATCTGTTTTAGCCGGATATTCCAAACTCAAGCGAGACATGTCTTTATATTCACCGTTGTCACCCTCCAACTTGCTTTCTTCTGTATTCCAGCGAACTACATAACAAACGAGGTAAACAAAGAAAAAAATATTCCCAAAGCACTGGTCCATTGACAAAACTATTTTAATGGAGGATTAATAAGCTAGATAAGTATACGGTTGACTACATAAGCTAGGGTAACCGGTACAGTTATTGGCCAGTTAAGCAAATTATATCATTCAAAAATTTCTAGGCCGTTTAAAAATGTAAATTAAAACAAATCAGGATAAGCATAGGATTTATCTTTCAATGCTAATTTAAGGTTAATGTAAAAAAAATTGAATAATTATCTTATAATTGAGAAATAAAATATAAAATAAAAGAATGCAAAAAACCATAGCTATTAGCCACTTTTTACAGTAATTAGACATTTGCAAAACAGTAATTGGCCATAAAGTTTATTACGACATTATGTAACTATAAAAGATCTTTCTTACAGTTAAAACACTTTATTCTAGAGCGATTGTTATGTAATTACAGAAACAACAAAAATCTTTGCAAACAATTTTTATTTATCCTTATTTTCTAAGTAAAATTGGTACAGTTTTTCAACATTATCATCGTTTTCCTGCAAATCAAAACTCTGCGTGTCATCGAAGTTATTTTTTTCTTCTGCAATGCATTCTACGGATTCAGTTTGAACACTTTGGATATTAGCATCCTGCAAATTGCTTTCCAGATCATCTAACTCATCGCATTCCATATTGTCTGAAGCCTCGGAACTTTCCTCCTCTATATAGCATTTGTGACACAGAAAAGGGTCCCCATCAGACGACTCGGGAATGTGTTGTTGATGAGATTTTGGAATGCACTTTGTATGATACGCATTTTTGCAACCGTCACAAATAATATTGGTTTTTTGGTGCTTACATATAAAGCATTTAGCTTGTGCTTTGGTCTTCTTCACCGATGTATTCTGTGCTTTTGCCGCTCTTGCTTCTATGCATTCCTTTTTCTTTCTCTCTTTTTATTTCTCCTCAGCTAGCTTTGCCATATTCTTTTGTCTTAACATATCCTGGTATTTTTCTGATGTTATAGCAAAGGGAAGCCTCTCTGTATGACGTTTTCCTTTACGCTTTGGCGATTCCGGCCACAAAAGGTAATCGGACATGTTCGAGGTTTGTAGAATTTGAATAACAGGTAAACTTTCTTTGTTGGAAGTGGACTGATCATCAGTTATATCACAAGCATTATCTTGAATTGATAAATCTACTATTACGTCAAAAGGATTCTGTATTTGTGTTTCAGACTGGCCACTGTTGAGAGCATGAGATTCAATGGACCGAGCTGGAATACTGTTGTTATTTTCAATTTCAGTTAAATTATGCTCCGAGTCATTATCGATATTTGTTGAAGATACGGAAGTTGGTTCATCTTCTGTGTGCCCACCGTCGTTATAATGCTTCGATAAGCGATATAATGTAAAGAAATGATCATCTTGAGACTGATTAACAGCATCATGTATTCTTTTAAATATTTCAATCTTTTCTTCTCCAATTACTCTAACAAAAGTAGAATAACTCAGGGTCACATTATTATTGCTGTTATCATTTTGTATGTTAGCTTGCCTTTGTGATCCACCAAGACACTTGCTGTAATCCACCGAATTGGCATCAAAAGGATACAGGCCACAGGCTTTGAAGCCATTTTCTAATATTTCTTGTTTCACACAATTCATAATAAACTTTATGCAGTATAGGAGCAAATGTCAATTTTGTAACAGCTTCCCCTGGATGATCTACATGCCATTCTCTTACCGCCTTTTGCTATCCCATTTTGATAGGTCTAAAAACTGCAACATCTGCAGGCTGCAGGATACGGGTAGTATTTGGGTACAATGCTATTAGTTCAATGCCTAGCTGACAACATAAGATACTCAAATGATAGGTTAGATGCGACTTATGTCCGTCAATGAACAATATTACTGGTTGTTTCACGCCTTGCTGAACTAAGTAAGGATGAAGGACATTCGTTATGTACTCGTAAAATGTTTGCGCCGTCATCCACCCATTGTCACTGCGACCGATGCCCCAACCTTTCGGAACACTCGCTGAAATCTTGTCTGGGATTCTTTGATACGGAAAGACGATCATTGGGCAGAATGTTTTGCCATCGGCTGAAAAAGTGAACATTACTGTGATATTCTCTTTTGACGATCCACGGTCAACATTGTATACATTCTTGGAGCCTCTTACAGCAAGAACCTTTCCGCTCTGTGGGCATATCTGAAAACCCGTTTCATCACCATTAAACAAACGAGAAGGATCCTTTAGCACGTCTTCCAGATTTTTGTTTTTAATGTAATCATCGATATCGTCAAACCATTTCCTAATATCATTTTCTGATACGCATGCACTTGCTGAAGTAACAGCCTCCGGAGTTCTTGTGACAATTTCTGGATGTCGTTTAAGAAACGCTTTCATCCATCCTTGTCCAGGTTTGTTGTCAGTAAATGGGTTTGGCCGTGGATGTTCTTTTAAAAACTGTTGGACACTAAAAATAATATCGTCTTTCTTTCGTGGAAAACCTTTTCGTGCCAATTCTGTGATCCACTTGACTATAGTATTTTCTTCTTCTTCTGTTAATATTGGTGATGGGCCAAACGTACTCTTATGCCCCGGGTTTTTAATTATAAATTGAAGGGTAGCTCGTGGTATACTATATTTTTTTGCAATGCTTCTAGGTGACCCTGTGCCATTTTGAATTTCACGTAGGGCTCTTTCTGTTCTATTAGGACTATATTTTGGAACCTTCGGCATTACAGTGCTGAAAGCAATACTATTTTGTTAAATAATACAGTAATTGGCCACGCGATTTGTATAGTTATTGGCCATGTGCCAAGTACTATGTAGGAGTCAAAAAGATTCAATTGATTAAGTACAGAATGTTGCAATATGATAAGAAGTCTAGAGGGAACAGCACCGCCAAAATCACGAGTAAATTTAAAACACAGTTATTGGCCACCACGGTCAATAACTGTGCTTCACATGTAAATTTAAAGACAGTTATTGGCCCCTCAGTTTTTCCATCTCAGGAAAATAAAACATGCAATAAACATCTACAAACGTAATTCAACGTACCTTTAGATAACCGCAAATCTAAACTTAAGTTAATTATTCTCAATAGAATATATTTTGCAGACACTTTTATACAGCAACACACCTTAAGAAATTTTCAAGCTTTTTGTGTATAACCTAACACTTGTCAAACAACAAAAGAAATCTAAAGATTTAGTGCCACCTATCCATTAACTGAGTAACTAACGAAATCTAGGTAACTTTAACTAAATTATGCCAGCAGAAAACCTGGTAGATTGTTTGTGTAATCTTAAAAAAGAGGTTTAAGTCTAAAATGGCCAATTACTGTATACCGGCCAATAACTGTACAGTTTACCCTACCTATCCCTAGAACACAAATTATACCTTTTCAAATATTCAGTTTCCAATTATGTAATATTTTTATAGCACGCAGAATTATTAAAATTCTCGATATGACAGTTAGTGATAACGTATACGTACTTTCTCTAATTTAATGCTTTTGTTTATTCGGTATCACAGATGGAAGTAGTCAACGCCCCATAATAGCGCATTGAGTATTTTTCCTCGTACGTGATATACGATGTGATGCGTATCGGCAATAATTCGCGATACTTCTATTTTTCGATATCTCGCTGGCAAACGTTTACTTATTGGCATTAGTTGTTTGTCCCTAATTTATTTACTAGGAATGATGTTATACCCAACAAATAGTGCCTTTTGCTCACTACACATGACATCAGCTAATTTTACTTGCTCTCACTTAATTTCGGAGGTAAGGCATACCTACATAAACACGTGCTTGTGAACCTATTAGTGAATTTTATATGCGAGTCAGAAAAATACCTATGTAATACCGAAATATGCATTTTATATTAGTCTTATAAGAGTATCCCGTATATCGACGTTTTATGAAATGTAATATTATTGACATGATTTTGAGGTAGATAGCTTTTTACCACATTCATTTTGTAGAGTCATCTTTCCTTTTTTAATGTTATGTAACAAATGTTTTAGGCCATGGCAGTTGCAGACG
>VTPC01077294.1:0-11947 GCA_011009095.1 Ignelater luminosus | reverse complement strand
TATTCTCTGAGCTTCTCTAAAGCCAGTTTCAATCGCTCCGTGAACGTCAGAATAATAAATTGGGTGAGTAGCTTCTCCAGCAAATAACAAGGCTTGTTTACCATCGCTTGACGTGAGCGGTTTTGATAAAATTATTTCCGGAGATTCTTCATATTGGCGTGATGCGATTGTTTGGAAGGAATACGTGCCTCGAAAATGGGGATTGGAATACCAATTGTTGCTGGAAAGAAAAATAAATATCAGTTACTATAAGAGGTTGACAGGTTAATTTATCTCATCTGAGAAATATACATAAGTACATACCGTATTACAGCATCTGGTCTAGTAATATTGGGAAACTCTTTTCCAACAAATTTGTTTAAAACAAACGTGATTCCCTCGACAAGTAGTTCATCAGAACACTTTTCAATCTCTGGTATAAATTCTCCAGAGAACCAAGCTGTAAGGAGATGGCGATTTTCTTCAGTAACGCCAAAAAGACCTATTAAGTTATTTAACCAGGAATTTCCGTTCTAAAGTATTAAATAACAAATCAAAACTATGTGTAACAATTGATTATAAAATGCATACCTTGATAGGTCCACTAGGAAACTCTTGTGGTAAGAGTTCCTTATCTTCTTCAGACCAAATAAATACCATATCGGAAGAATTTGCATTTAACCACCATCTAAGAGGATAATGAAGAAATATTTTAAAGACAGCACCAATTCCAAGTGTTTCAATAACATTTGCCTTTTCTTTTGGTAAGGAAGGGCGGAATAAGGATTTATAGTTATCTTTTAACACGCCTAATGATGGAGTAAATATAACATGATCAGCATAATATAGCGATCCATCTTTACATTTAACAACGGTTTTTCCTGGATGTTCGTTATCCGTATTATTCCATTCAACTACAGTCACTTCTTTATTTAAATATATTTTATCATCAATAGGTAACTGCTTTTCAGGATTTGGGTACTTCTGCATCAACACATCTAATATAGTTTTATATCCATGTCCTTTCCAATTCAACAAATTATTTCCTTCACAATCTTCATAATCGTGTTCGGCTGACATTTCAAACCACGAAAATGCTCCTTGTATCGACAAAGCATGCTTCATCATTCCATCAAGACTTTCTCTGGCAAGTTTTAATTTTTTTGTATCGTTTCCATATTTTTCCACAACGCTTTTGGTGAACCTTAAATAAACGGTTGTTACGAATTTACTTTTATAATATTTACATACTGACCTTTTCGTAACATAATCACCTAAAGATGTTTTACTATCATGTTTCTCTCCGTAATAAATCTCTTGAAAGAGATTGTATAATTCATTTACAAATTCATCGTCTAAATCTTCTCCTGTTGAATAATAGTAATTTAAAATTACTTCTCCAGGTCGAAGTAAATCAAGATCTTTAACCATGTCGTATACCACATTATTTTTTTCTCCATGACACCACTGTGCACCTAAGTCAATAATGGCATCTCCAAACTTTACGCTGTAAACTCTACCGCCAATTCTATTTTCAGCTTCCAATATTGTGATGTTAGTAATATTATTTTGTAGCAGTTTTGAAGCTGCAGCTACGCCTGCTGCACCAGCACCCACAATAATAATATTAGGTGTAGCATTACAATGCAAAATTAATAGGAATAGAAATGTAATGGAAATGGCAGTACGATCCATTATGTTTGATATCTTGAATGTACTAATCATGTCACATCCTTGATCTTGCTTTTAGTGTATTACTTCTTAAGTTTGATAGTTAAATTGGGTTCAAAGATAAAACTGTTCTAGTTTCCTTTGTACGCAATCTGTGCGTATCGTACATAGTTTTTATTGTTGAATTATTATTTTGATAAATAAATGTTGAAGCTTTTAAATCTTTTAGCATTATTTGGAAGCATTCGTCGACTCTTTTTCACTACTGAATATGTTAACTTTGTGCTGATTTCTTGAAATTTGTTGGTCTTACAATGTTGTAATACAGGGATTTACTGTATTCCCTATTTGTGCAGTTTTCTGTTCCTATAAACTTCTATTTTCCTATTGTTGGATTTAATTAAGAAATCATTATTTATTTTTTATTTTATAATGAAATTTATAATCAGATTTTATACAGGGTGTCCCTAAATTGCATTAAAAGCTTCAGGTAGACGTCTTCCTTTATTAGGCCTGAACTCAAATCTGCAACCAGAATTTTTCCTAGTTGCTTAGTTTTCTTGTACGACGACGAAGAAGTTAACACCTTTAACATTAAATTACAAGACATTGGGCAATTAAATCTAACGGAATATTTATCTATTCAATAGGGGAACTTATTAAAAGAAAAAAATACCACTATGAATGCATTAACTATTACCGTTTTCTTTGTACAGAGGGTGTTAAAAATAGGAGATTTAGTAAAAATAGATGCGGCAACCACGCAAACACTGTTTACTTGGATGAATCTAAACAATTGTTTACATCATAATTCATCTGTTACATTTTGTCATTTGTGGTTAGCTGGCGTTACACATACATTTTGTAATTTGAGTTATTCTTGCACATTTGCTGTTTGTTGTTGAGTTTTTTCTTAATTATTTTCTATTCCGTTTCCGTTGTTTGTGTTATTGTTGTTTGTTGACTTTTTGTTTTTGTTAAAAATTTTATTTCGTTCTATTTCTGTTCACTGACTTGCAGTTCCCGTTTTTTTCTGGTATGTATTAATTCCAGTTTTTGTATTTCAGTTTTATAGTTTAGTTTTTCTCTAGTTTGCCAAGGAGTATGCAATACATTTGGATAATGTAATGGAAATTACAATGAAGCTGCCTGACTTTACGCAGAACGTATTCCAAACAGACGCCATCCAAATCATAACGTTATTCGAAATGCACACCAAAGGCTTAAAGAATTTGGAATATTATGCTAATTCATAATTTAAATGGAGGTAGGCCGCGAGCAGTTAGAAATGCCGATTTAGAAGAACACGTTTAAAGCACGTGCCGTTATTTAAGTTAAAATACTTTTTATTGTTACAAAACGTACAGGCACCACTGATATTCAGATTTCAATTACAAATAAATAATTAATTTTTAAAAATGTAGTTTTTTCATAAATGTGATTTTTTAGATGAGTTTACTTTAGATTGCTTTAGATTTAAATTATTTCTATAGCTAGCCTGATTTAATTTTTTTATTGCGATCAGATGTTTGATTCGTCGCTACCTTTAGCTGCAAAGGTTAAGCCGCTTTCAGGCACTAAGCAGCGTTTCCAAGCTTATGTTTCTTTTTTTGGCTCATGTGAAGAAACTAACTGCGTTAGAGAGTTGGCATTTGAAGTTTTCTCATCACAATTGATTCAGGAAGGCGGCTACCTGAAGCTTTTAATGCAATTTAGGGCCACCCTGTATATTTATTGACTATCTATCAGTTATATCTTACATACATGATATTATTGTTACAATTCAAAGCATACGCAATTTACTACATTAAATTAATTTAAAACTAAACATACATTATACAGACTGTTTGTCTAAGCAAGGCCGAGCCTGTACCTTTGTTAATATTTACGATAGAGCAAAAATCGCTGGATCAAGAAAGACGCAAATCAGACGACTGGATGGTAAACGTGAAATTCTGAAGCTGTATTTCGCTAAGGGCCGGTAGTCAACAACATTTTCTATTTCTCTATTAAATAGAGAACTTTCTCCCCTTTTTGGATATGTAAAAGTATCACAGTGTTACATAACAAAATTTTCGAAGGATACGAGTGGTTATTAAACAAGGTTATAATACAAAAAAAAGTAGACATTAAAAATACTACGTTTATATAGAAGATATCTTCCTGGCAATTAGGCGTGAGTTATAGTTTCAACAAAAGCTTCTTTTCATAAAATAATGATGTTCGGAACATCTTAAATTTCAAATTTGGAGAAGTACCTGGAAAGCCAACAATGATGCTACTTTTTGGCCAACTGGGTTATCTGACTTATTAATTCTAGAATTCTTTATTTGAGAAAGCATCAAGCAACAACCTAGAAGAGATAAATCTGCCAGGCATGTCAACAAGCTACGAACAGCGCAGAACTAAACTGTGTATTGCAAATAATGGAACATCAACTTTTGATACATCTCCACACAAAGAATTCAAAAATTGATAATTTAGGTGACCTAGCTGGCTAGGTAATAGGGCCACTATTTATTTTCCACTTGTTTTCGAATTTGAAATTTAAGTTGTTCGGAACATTTTTTCTATTTGAAAAGGCGCTCCATGTTGTTGAAACCATAGTTCACGCCTAATTGCATAATCTTTTAGATCAGCGTTTCCTAAGCTTTATAAAGGAGATTCGCGAAAAAAAATATTGTAATGGCGGAATATTATATCCTAAACATTGCAACAGCCAATAATCTGTAACGCGACGAGACGCTACGCCACTGACAATGTGAGTATATTCTCGTACAATTCGGGAACTTTTACTTCGGCGAATCGAGCGAACCAAGACTTTCCCGATGTTGGGGCACTTGCCGTTAGTGGTGAAATAAAAAATCTTATTAAATTATTTAATGGTTTTATTGTACATCTCTTACCGTTGTAAGACTTGATACTGCGTCTCAGACGCACTTCTGCTGTGAAGTGTTGACTTGAAAACATCTTGTAGAAATCTCCTCAAGGGATCCTTCCGGAAACTACTGATATATTAAGTGCTTAACACCCGGTAGGCGCTCCGAAAGAACAAGAATAATGTTTGCCTATAGAAAAACGCCGCAGTCACATCAGAAAGGGCAGAAATTTTTTCTTGTGTAAATAAATAAAAAAAGACACAAATCTTACAAATCGCACGTGCGCACGACAAACGCGAAAGTAAATAATTATTATTCCCTAGACTTATGATGGATCGTTGGTTAAAAACGGATAGTATTGTCAAGTCTGACGAAAATCTGGACAAGCAATCAATTGCTTCTTCTACTACAGTTCCTGGTTTGAAACCAACACTGGTGCAATATTGAAAGTTGTAGTGAACTACCGTCTCGCCAGACTGAAAGCAATGAAGAAGTAGGCGAACAGAGTAAGAAAAGAGAAAAGAAACGAAAATATGACAGTGACTATTTACAAATGGGTTTTTATTTTACCGGAAAGGAGTCAGAACCTAAACCACTTTGTGTAATTTGTAATAAAGTTCTGGCTAACAGCAGTTTAAAACCATCACTTCTTCGTAGACACCTTGAAACAAAACATCCGGCTCACAAGGATAAACCTATTGAGTATTTTAAAAGAAAATTGGCAAGTAATAAAAAGTGCAGTGTTTTCTCTTTTCTGTCGGCTATAAATGAAGATAGTAAAATAGCTCTCGAGGCATCATTTCGAGTTAGTTAGGCTTGGAGGAAAAACGGCAAAGAAAATTGACCTGGGTCCATTATCCAACAACACAGTGTTGCAGAGAAATAATGATTTAGCAAATGATGTGGAGAGTGAACTTTGAAATTGAATAATTTCTCTATTCAACTTGACGAGTCGCCGATGTAACAAACGCTGCAGTATTGCTTGCCTATGCTAGATATATTTTTAAGAATTCCATCCAAGAAGATGTATTATTTGCAAAACCACTGAAAACCTATACGACAGGTGCAGCAATATGATCAATAACTATTTTGAAAAAAAAATGAAATAAACTTTTTGTTTGGACGTGTGCACAGATGGTGCAAAATCAATGACCAGAACTTTTTTGGTCTTGTGGCGCGGGTAAGAAAGATCAACGAGAATATTGAATGAACTCATTGCTGTACTCATAGACAAGCACTGACATATAAGCGTATTCCTGTAGAGTTAGCCAATACTTTAAGCGACGCTGTAAAAATGCTAAATTTTATAAAATCACGTGCTACAAACTCGTCTATTCCGTGCAATTTGTGAGGACTTGGGAAGCCTCCACGTTTCTTTACTACTTTATAAAGAAGTTAGATGGCTTTCTCGTGGTAAAGTTTTGACCCGCTTGTATGAATTGAAGTCTGAGGTTCAAGCATTTTTTCTTGATCATCCATTTCATTTGTCGTCTTGTGTATCCGTTATTCTTTGGTTGCAAAAACTTGCATACTTAGCTGACACTTTTTTTAAGTTAAATGATTTAAATCTGTCTTTGCAAGGCTCAGGTGTCACCATTTTCAATGTACATGATAGAATAGAAGCCATGCTAAAGAAGTTCAACTTTTGGATTCAATGTTTGCAGATGAATGAATACAAATGTTTTGGTTCTCTCAACACCATTTATCAGAAAATTCAACTTAACGAAAATATTAAAAGGGATTTTACTGAACGTTTCAAACAGCTTCAATTAACGTTCAAGGACTATTTTCCAAATAAACCTATTATTTCTGGTTACGTAATCTTTTTCAAGAAGATATATAACTTCGGATACTTCTTTAACTTTACTGGAAAAAGAAAAGCTCATTGATTTATACTCTGACAATTCGATCACTCTTTAATTGACTTTTGGCTCAACGTAAAAAATGAATAACTTATTTTGGCGGAAAAAGCCATTAATGTTTTATTACCTTTTTGTACAACATTCTATGTGAGAAAAGATTTTCAACATATACTTACCTTAAAGATATGTACAGAAACAGGTTAAATGCAAAATTTTGAATTTCTTTGCTCCACCAAACAGGCTTAAATATCTCATTAAGGATTTTTTCAAGTTCTGTATTATTCTATTCATTTTGTATTAATTTTTTTTTGTAGGTTAAGCTATCACTTTAGTTTTAATAATGTTTATTTGTAAATATTTTATAATCATGTTTTAGTTTTAGTTTTCCGTTATGAATTTGGAAAATAAATTTTAATAACAACCCACTTTTACTATTTTATTTACTGTTAGTAATGACTATACAGGGGGTTCGCCAATCTATTCTGATTTTTAACAGGGGTTCGCGAGGAGAAAAAGGTTGGGAACCGCTGTTCTAGATAATCATAAAATTTCCAATGTGTACAGTTTTTTGTTGTATGATAATATTAACATTGTTCAATAAATATTTGTTTATCTCGAAAATTTTGTTATGTAAGACTATGATAATTTTACATATCCATGAAGAGAGAAATATTTTCTGTTTAATAGAAAAACAAAACACACAACATCAAAATTCCATGTTTATTATCTAGTCGGCTAATGAGCGCCATTCATTTTTTATTCAGTCTTTTACTCTATCGTAGATATTAACAAAGCCACATTCTTGACCCTGTTTGAACAAATACACTGCATATTAAAACACCCCACTAAAAGAAGGATGAGAATAAATGAAATATTCTATTTTTCCAGTTTACTTACATAATGAGTTTGATAAAGATAACTCACTACTTATTACGTAAAGGTTACGTCTTAGTTCAAGATCAAACAAACAACTCGATAAATATGCGACACTACATATTTCTTCATTTACTATCGCTAGTAATTTAAAAATAAACAAAAGTTTAAACTTTCAATTTTGCTTTGAAAATAAATTTACTTTTATTTGTATTAATCATAATTACTCTCATAAACAACAAATCGATAATCAAATTCTAAATATATGTATTTACACAGATGAGCAAAAGTGTAGTATTCGACGGGGAGCGTAGCACACTCTTGTAACCCAACTGTCTGGAGGTCGGGTTCGGAGCATAACTTGAGATTTGGAGACTTGTCACTGTATTTACCACGTTGACCTAGCGTTCGCACTAAGGTCGGCATTAATATGGACATCTTAGAGGAATCCGAGATGGCCAGGTTGACTAGGGAGGAGCACACCGGGTCAGGGGGGAAACCCAGCAGCCAAAAGTTCCCATGTCGAGCAGTAGTGGGATCGCGACTGGGAGTGGGAATGTACTGGCAGCCTTATTAATACAGTCATACCCAGATCCGTCTTTTGGGGCGGGTAGGCGCCTGCAAGGGCCCCGTGGCAAGGCTTTCCTTTCTTATTTTAATTCTGGGCTAGAAATTTCTAAGTAAGACTCAATATTATTTATCAGTTTAGTTTGGATGGTTAACAGTTTTCAGCATTCTTTTATGCTTGTTTTTGTGGCATTAACACGACCCCCCTGACACGTTACTTTGCCCCCTCAGACGATGATTAATCATTCGCGTTTTTAAAATCATACTTAAATATTTATCCAGCCAAATAAAGTCACAGAAAAATTTAGCTTGTCAGAATCTTTGTACTAGCATTTTTAAATCTTTATTGCTTTATTACTTTCCCTTATAATACATATAATGTTCTTGTCAAGGTTCTCAAAAGTGAAAGAAGCTCCACTTTTTTAACGTTTGTGGCAATTTGTAGTAAGATCAGTAAATTTTTCGATTTTTTTAAGGGATGAGGGACAGAGTTTACTAAAATATTGCTTTCGACTTGTCAGTATTTAAAGAACCGGGCGGCAACATCTGCTTTAACAATGTAAAAGAATCATTCACCACTTTTGTTGCAAGTTTTTAAACTCAGAATATTCAGTGCAGTTAGAATTCAGTTTAGTGTATTACGGAGTGATTGTTTTAAGGTGCAAAGCCGTGCAAGTGAATTTTTGTTAAACTATTCGTTCGTGCACTTTTATTTCTAATAATATACCGTATGCATAGCCATATACGAGGATGGTCTGAAAAGTTTCCGACCTCAACGTGAAGATGGCAGCACTCGTAAATAAAAGCTACTGAATTTCGTTGTTCATCTGTTGACAGTTACTCACCAAAGTTTCAGCCATTTTGGACGCGCAGTTTTTATGTAACAGTCGTTTGAGTGAGTTGATGTGAGTTTTTTTGTGAAAATGGACAAAATCGAGTATCGAGCTGTCATTAAATATTTGTTTTTGAAAGGCAATACGCCTTCGCAAATAAAAGATGAGTTGGATTCTGTGTATGGGAACTCTGTACCATCATTTACCACAGTGAAATTTTGGGCTGCTGAATTTAAACGTGGCCGTAAGAGCTTGGGAGACGATGAACGTTCGGGACGTCCAAAAACTGCAACTACCGACGAAAACATCGCCAAAGTTCACCAAATGGTGCTAGACGACCGCCGAATTAAAGTGAGAGAGATAGCAGAGCTTATGAACATGTCAAAAGAACGTGTTTGTCACATATTAAATCAACATTTAGGCATGAGAAAGCTGTCCGCGCGTTGGGTGCCGCGTTTGCTCACGTTAGACCAAAAACGTGTTCGAATGAATATTTCCAACGCTCTTTTGGCGCAGTTTAGGCGAAATAAATCCGAGTTTTGGCGCCGATTAATTACTGTAGATAAAACTTGGATACACCATTATACGCCCGAAACAAAGACTGCTTTTTGGGATAGTCATGGAGTTATTTTAATCGATTATCTTCAAAAAGGAAAAACCATTACAGGAGCATACTATGCATCATTACTTGACAAGCTGAAGGCAGAACTTGCGAAAAAAGGGCCACATTTGCAAAAAATAAATTCCAAATCATGTCTTCTACCATCCCTTTTCGGATATGCGGCGGTGAAGCAAACACCCTGTATAATTGGTAATCCACCCATTCAATTTGAAAACATTGAGTTTCCACCAGATGAAAATAGGCGCAGATTCAGCACAACATTTTATAATAGACATTTGCCAAATGGAGAAAGAATTCACAGAAACTGGTTGATATACTTGCCAAGTTCGAACAGCCTATATTGTTATTACTGTAGAATATTTTGCTTTTCAAGTAAAGCGTCCACATCCGCATTAGCAAAATCTGGATTTTCTGACTGGAAGCACTTGGGTAGTACATTAAAAGATTACGAAATATCAAGTGCTCATAGTAAAGCTACATTGCAACTGCTTGAACTACAAAAGCGACTTCTTAATGGAAAGGCAATCGATAATTTAAATCAAATACAAATTAATGCAAAAAAGGAACACCGGTGTGGTGTAATTATTGCTTAACACAACGACGCATTGAGAAGTTCTAATTTTTAGGGTTAATTGAAATTGTAGCACAATTTGACACGTTAATGGCAGAACACCTAAGATGAATTGTTAACAAACAAATTTCAGATCATTATTTGGGGCCTTCCATTCAAAATAAGTTAATTAATCTTTTAGGCAGTAAAATTCGTAACGAAATAAAATTATGAGTCAAGACAAGTAAATACTTTTCAATTTTGATAGATGGCACCCCTGATAATGGTCAGGACGAACAATTGACTTTAATTATACGTATTGTAGATATTACTGACAAAACTGCAGCTGGAATTGAAGAATATTTCGTTACGTTTGTTCATATAACCAGCAAAACGGGCCTCTCTTTGACCAATGAACTGAAACATCAGATTAATATTTTAGACTTAAATCTCAACTATTGTCGTGGGCAAGCCTATGATAATGCTGCAAATATGGCTGGCCGAAATCAGGGTGTCAAAGCAAGAATACTGGAGGAATATCCTCATAGATTGAATTTATTAGTCAACGACATGGCTTCGTCAGTTCCATTGGTAATGACGTTCTTTGGAGTCATTCAATGCCTTTATACGATACTTGTGGCATCAACAGAAAGATGGGAAATTCTGACTTCATACGTTAAGAATTTTACTTTGAAATCACTATCTGAAACTCGCTGGGAATGTCGCGTGTCTTAGGTCATAGAAACAACAAAAGATCCAGCTATTAAAAGCGAAGCACTTTCACTTGCTGAAAATGAGTTTAGTTTTGAGTTTATTTTTTTGGCTGTAATTTGGTATAACTTATCATCTGCAGTTGATAAAGTTAGCAAAAGCATAAGAAGCAGAAAGAAGACGCCAACATCGCTACAATAATGCAACTATTGAAGGGGCTCAAAGAATATCTACAGTCACATAGAAAAGATGGGTTTTCAAAAGCAAAAGAGACTGCAAAACAGATTTGTGCTGATAATGATATTCCAATTAAATTTAAACATATGTTAAGCGGAGACGAAAGTACCGAAAACTTCATCTTTATGAAGGAGAAGGAAGTAGTCCACGCTATCCTGAAGAAAAATACTACAGGGAATTTTTCTTATGCATTTTAGATCAGGCACTCGTATCACTGAAAGAAAGATTCGTCCAGAAGAATAAACACAACGCTTACTTTGGGTTTTTACTAAACATGCAGAATATTAACGAGATGGGTGAAAACACGCATGAATTTAGACCTTTTGCTAAGAAATGGAGAAATAAGAGACCTCGATGGACAAGAACTTTACCAAGAAATAAAGATGTTTTGTCATATGGTGGACTTGTCCTATCGGACACCTCTGGACTATCTACAACTTTTACATGAAACGAACGATACTTTTCCCAACTTGTACATACCTAGCTTTCCGATAATGCTGACAATGCCTGTATCTACTGCTTGAGCAGAACGAAGTTTTTCGAAACTAAACCTAATAAAAGATTATCTCAGGACTACGATGGGGCAGGAGAGACTTTCCAATTTGGCGCTTTTGAGCACAGAAAACAAATTATCGACTTTTCAGAAACAATTAAAAAATTTTCAGAGCTAAAAGGAAAAAAACTTAATTTTTAAAATTATTTTAAGTGTTGTTACTCAATTACCTACCTATTAAAACATGCATGTATGTTAGTAACAGTAAAAATTTATTAATCAACAGAGGTTTTTTAAGTTTTTTTTATAGAATTTTTGTAGAAAATACAGGGCCCCGCTGTAGCTTTGCCCCGGGACTTGCGCGAGCAAAGGACGACTCTGGTCAAACCCGAATCTTTTGTTAAATTTTCTAATTATGCCGATACTTTTGTACTTCGTAAAATTGTACATAAGATTTTTATTTTGTTTTTTACGTAATCTACTTTGAAATATGATATGGAAGAATTTCTCAATAGATAACAGTAAATTATAATGCAAATGGTTATGTTAACAAATTATTAGTACTAGTTGGTACTCATTATCGCTTGTTAACTTTCTGAAACTCAGTTAATTGGCAGGAAGTAAACTATTATAAATTTTAAACACACTCTGTGATTCATATTTAAACTTT
>VTPC01077287.1:0-15272 GCA_011009095.1 Ignelater luminosus | reverse complement strand
GACGAAATACAAACATTTTACAGATAACTCGACGAAGTGCTAAAAAACAGGATATGACTATTATCCTAAGCAACTTCAACAACGCTAGATTAGGCAAAAGAGCTGTTAAGATCTGCCTTGGTTTCCATGGTCTAGGTGAACGTAACGAGAGATGGGAAAAGATGGTAGAAGTTTGCCAGAACAAAGAATTGGTTGTCACAAATACATGGTTTAAGCTACCTGAACGGAGGTTATATACGTGGACATCGCCAAAACACACAGAGCATATAATTCGGAACCAGATAGATTAGATCTAAATCAATAAAAGGTACAGACATTTTTATAGTATCGGACAAAACATGTGGAATCTGATCATAATCCAGTTGTAACTGTATTAAGAATATGACTAAATCAGCTAAAAAAGTAATTTAATAAACAAATCCTAAATTGAAATCTATTAAAAGATAACGAGATTGACGCGGAAGTAGTAAAAGGTCTTCGACAAAATCTGAGAAAAACAAAAAACAAAAATCAACAAGACCAACAATAGAATGTTGGAATAGATCAGAAATGGAAACAAATCAAAACTACAATAAATTAGGTAGCAGCTGACAAATTGAATACCATGCAAAGAGAAAAAAAGCAAAACTGGATAATTACTGAGATACTTAAACTAATGGAAGAACGTCGTTAAAATAAGAATCGAGATCAAGTAAAATATAAAGAGCTGAACAGGATGATCAGAAAGAGAATTAAAAAAGCAAAAGAAGAGTACATGAGAGTAAAATGTAGAGACATAGAGACGTTACAAGAGACACTTTCGGCATACATAAGAAACTTAAAAAGATGACGGGAATAGGTTTATTTATAAGAAGGATGGTACAATAATTATAGATCCTAAATGAGAAATGAGGACATGGGGGGAATATATAAGAGAGTTGAATGCAGACAATAGGGCAGAAAGGAACATGCGAGCAATTCACGAAGAAGTAAATGCAATTGAAATAACAAAGGATGAAGTAAAATATGCAATAAAAAACATATAAAATAGCAAAGCAACCGGTCCAGATGAACTACCTGTCGAAATCGTAAAGTTAATAAAAGACGAAGACTTACAACCTCATTTAGACCATTCTTTTAATTCTATCTTGTATGGAGATAAATACCAACATCAAAAATCATTGCACATAGAAAAATTGTAATTTGCAATCATTCTTCTAATTAGAAATAGAACGCAGCTAATAACCTACTTCTACTAATTAAACAAAATGAATCGCATATTCATGTAAAACTGACTATTTTTCTCCTGAAGTTGTTCCTAGAACGAAATCGGTAGAGAAAATTAAATAAAAATGAAAAACTTAAGGAAGTACCTTTATTAACCTACTCAATACATTCCTTAAGCTATGGATCTCCAATACATCTTTTAGATCTATTTAACGATATATATTATAAAACTGGTGAAATACCCCGAGAATGGTTAAAATCGACCTTTGTTACTTTACCAAAAAAAGAACAATGCAAAAGACTGCTCAGAATATAAGACTATAAGTCTAATGTGCCATGCGCTGAAAATCTTCTTAAAGATAATACACATGAGAGTATATAAGAAGTTAAAAGAAAAAATCAGTGAGACCCAGCTTAAATTCATAAAAGAGATGCATTGTACGGCGTAAACGTTTTCTTGCAGAGGTGATTAGAAATGAATATGAATGTGTATACGTGCCAGGTTGACTCTACAAAAGTTTTCGCTAAAGTCCAACATCAACGTCTAATTGAAATACTTAAAGCCAAGTAGATTGACGAGTATGATCTGCAAATAATTCAGAATCTTTATTGAAATCAAAAGGTTAATATTAAAATAGAAAATAAAACAACACAGGAAATTGAGATTCAAAGAGCAGTAAGGCAAGGGTGTGTACCATCACCTTGAAAGAATGATGGAACGGCTAGATACAATTAGTGAATCATACGGCCTACAGATAGACTTAAACAAAATAAAATTTATGGTTGTATCCAAAACTAAAGCAGTAAACTTAACAATAAAGAACATTCGCATTGAAAGTGTAAAGATATATAAATATCTGGGTACAATAATAGACGAGTACAACGATCAAACATCAGAGAAAAGAACAAGGATAGAAATGGCAAGAGCCACCTTCATGAAAATGAAACAATTATTATGTAACAGAAATTTAAATATCGAGATCAAAATTAGATTTGTAAGATGCTACATCTTTTCGGTTTTTTATATGGAATGGAGGCGTGGACCCTTAGAAAACGAGAGATAGACATAATTCAAGCGTTTGAATTATGGATATATCGACGTATGTTGCGAATATCGTGGACGGGGAGAAGAACGAATGAACTTGTCTTGCATCAGATACACAAAGAACACAAACTTATAAATACAATAGAGGGAAGAAAACTGCAATATATCGGACATATGTTACGCGCGGAGAAAGATACCACCTACCGCAGTTGATTATACAAGGGAAAATAGCAAGGAAGAGAGGTGTAGGAACACGGAGAACATCATGGTTAAAGAACCTATGCGATTAGTACCATTGTTCCTCTGTGGAACTATTTAGAGCTGCAGTGTCAAAAATAAAAATTGCTGTTACGATCGCCGACCTCCGATAGGAGAAGACACTCAAAGAAGAAGATTGAAAAGGTCACTGTTGAAAACTTGTCTTAGCCCAGAAGCAGGAAACACTGGTAAACGGAAGGCCATTGAACAAGTTTGACAAGCCCAACGCACTATTGACCGACAGCCTATACAGTCCTATATCAACTGGTTGTTCCGGATATTAAATCCGAATATCAACAAAGATGATTTTGCGACATGTTGCATGGGTAATCCAAAAGGTTTTAAATTGAACTGAAACGGACTTTGACACATGCAACTCGTGGTATCTTTTCCACTTTGTTGCAAACCTGGTAAATTTGGCATTGTATCCAAAAGAGTTTTTTTCAACATTTTACCTAAAGGTCCGGTCTTCATGAAATTCTCTGAGAAGACGAATGAATTTAAGTGGTGGCATTTAGTAAGTGCTTCACATGGTGCCAAGACAAGAGGAAACATTGATTCAACCCGTATGATCTATTGTGATTTCGTTTAAAATTTGAACCGGTTACTGATGTCATCGCACACTGGGGCGTTTCTTTAGTAATAACGCCCAAAACCTTAATTTTGATTTATTGTTGTTTTGAAAATTATTTACGACTAAAAGAAAGTAGATTATGTGGCAGATCAAAAAGTAAACACGTGGAGTCTCAGACTGATTACTTTTAACATTTCAATCCGTTACATTTGTTGTTGGTATCAGCCGGAATCATTACGCCGTTCCGCAGTTGCTAAAGAAGTTTTCATGCAGTTTACTTTTTCTTTATGATTTTTGTTCATAATTACTATGTCGGGTATGTAATAAATTAACAAACTAAAAATGAATCTCAATAATAAAATTAAAAAGAAATTAGCATTACTACTCAATTTTATTTTAGAATTTGAATATTTTAATTTCGCGCAAGGGAATTTCAAATCTGCCAATGTAGTGTGATAATAGAAGCTCTAATAAAAATAAAAGTAAAGAGAAATTTTGCGCAAAATTTAGAAATTGAAAAAATTAAATTCACTGCGAGCGTTTTCCATGTGGTGTTTTTCCTTTTCTAGACGTTTCTTGTTCCCAAATCTCGATCAAAAGGAAAGTAATGTGTGAAATCTTGTTCCGCGCTAAATATAAATCGTTCAGTAAAAAGTTTGAAGACGTTAAAAAGTTTGTTTTGCATAAAATATCATCTCCAGTCAACTGCCTAAATGCGCGCAACTTTTCTCTAAAAAACTTTAAAAGGCAATGGAAATTAAAGTGGATAGCATGCGATAGACATGTCGACAGATTTATGCAAACTGAAAAGAGGTGGTTGGAAGTGTATTGCATACTTCCAACCACCCAACATTCAAGGGGCGGTTGGCTGCTATTAGATTTCCAAGCGAGTAGTGAGCAGACAAAGCGCAGAAAAACAGCAGCACTGCGTGCTGAAACTCAATCAGATGTTTTAGCTTTTGCTGCACAAATGCAAATGAGAGCAAGTGATACAAGATGTCGAGCAGACGTTGTCAAAAAGGCCACCGAAATATCGGGATTTGCGCAAGAATGCATAAAAAAAAGTTTTGTTCAAAAAAGAACGTATTTGCCCCTAAATGATGCCCTACCTATGATAATGTGAGCTGATCTATTAAAAAAAATACAACGTAGTCCAAAGTTATGCCAAGCAGATATTTCTACCTTATAAACTAGTTCAAAAAGAAAAATCAAAATGTTATCCACAAAATATTTCAATAACAGAAAGTGAAGCAGAGGTACCATTGCAGTCAATTTCAAATCATACTGCCTGTCGTCTCTTGTCCGCTCAAAAAGATGTTAAATGTTTAGATTCATCGAGTTCTCTTTAATTTCAAAGTGGGGCTTCGATGGTAGTTCCAGCCATACGCAATATAAACAAAAATTCGTCTCCGAACTTGATAATGATAAATTCGTATTCCTAACATCTCTTGTTCCATTGCGATTGGAATCGGAAATTAATAAAAATATTGTTGTCTGGAATAATCCTCGGCCATGGTTTTCTCGTTATTGTAGGCCTATAAGTCTCCAGTATCGAAAAAAACTGAAGAGCTTGCCAAAGATAAAAAAAGATATAGACAAGCAAATTCTAAAACTACACGACGCAAAAGTAACAATCGATGACAAAGAACATTCTGTAGCACATAAAACAGTTTTCACAATGGTAGACGGCAAATTGTGTAATGCCTTAACTGAAACGAAATCTTCTCTTCAGTGCTTTCTGTGTGGTGCCACATCTAAAAATTTTAATGATTTGGAGCAAATCTTGGCCAGAACTGTAAATGATAATTCCTTGTCGTTTGGAATTTCAGTATTGCACTCCTGGATAAGGACTTTCGAATTTGTCCTGCAACTGGCATATAAATTACCTGTTAAATCTTGGCGAATCGCCAAAGAAAACAAAAATATTGTTGACAGCAACAAAAAATTCTTCAAGAGCAATTTAAGAAAAAAATGTCGCTTATAGTTGACAAACCTAAATCAGGTTACGGTAATACTAATGATGGTAACGTAGCTAGAAAGTTTTCTAAATTTTGAAGTGTCCGCAGCTATTTCTGGAGTTGACAAGGATCAGATAAGGCGTTTTTATATAATTCTACAAACAATATCTAGCGGTTTTGATATAAATACAGAGAAATTCAACATTTATTGTTTAGAGGCAGCCAAATTATATATACGATTGTATCCGTGGAACTACATGAGCCCCACTGTGCATAAGATCTTAATTCACGGTCCGAAAATTATTTCACATGCTTTGTTACCAATCTGCCAACTTAGCGAGGAAGCTCAGGAGGCCCGAAACAAAGATTTTAAAGCCTACAGAGAACATTTTAGCCGAAAGACTATAAGACTTCTCAACATTACAGACATTTTTAATAGGCTCTTAATTTTTTCCGATCCATTGATCACTAGTCTACAAAAATTAGCAACTTTAAGAAGGAAATCATTCGATCTGAATGTTTGTGATATGTTTTAATGGCTAACTACCGTCGCAGTAGAAAGTTCTCACTCCCCACTTTGAAAGCTCTTATTTTGAAAACAAATCAAAGGATTCTGGTCAAATTTTATTTATATTATGTAGTTATTTTGGATGTTTGTTGATTGGAGTAAAATATATTCGGAAAAACTTCACTTTTCATACGTATTTCAATAATACCTGCATTCAAAAATTAACTGATAAAATGTATTATAAGATAATAGACCTTGTACTACAGTTCATGCTGCTATTTTATTAGTTGATAATCAAAACTCATGCCCCACCCAAATTGGTTTAATTAATAAAGTATTTAAAAGTTCTTACTACTTGCTATACAATTTACACATTCTAACCACAAATACTTTAATTGATTAACTGCGAAACTTTCACAAAAATGGAAAACTCAAGAAATTTAGAAGTGAAGGTTTGGGATTTTTACTGTGAAAGTAAACATCTTAAAGTTGCCTAGTGGATGTTACATCGTTCTCCACCAACCCCGGAATCTAATTTTATCAAATTACTTTTAAATCTTTCGAGTCTGTCAGTTGCACCATCCTAGTTATGTAGAATTGAAGCTCAGCCAGTATCCTTTGAGAATGGTAACAACGTACCTCAACATTCCTTGACAGTTTCAAATATTCGTTCGACTTAAATAGATATACCAGGAAAATTATAGAATAAAACAAACTCGCTAATACGGCTTATCGTGTTCTTGGCGGTACCCAGATACATAATTTTGTAGGCTATTATTGCAGTAATACCAGAAAGACCCTATAATACATAAGTCTTAAGCTGCAAAATGGTATAAAATCAAATTTAACAGACGTTACTCTGTTTTTATTGTTAACAGTCCGTTTGGGTTACAATATAGGTATCAAAAACAAAAATAAAACAAAAAAGAGAGAAAGGCTTAATTTTCCAATTTACCTCATTCATCTTACTTTTGTAATTGCACTAATAATCATAGTTACAAACTAATTTTATTTGTTGCGTAAAACGAACTTATAAACTTCATTTTGTACTGCAATCTAAAAAACACATTTTTTAAATTTTAATACAAATTGGAACAAAAATTACAACTTTATAATAGCTCTCTTTGGCGCAACTGTTTAATTAATTATCTAGATTAATGCAACGCTAAGGTAAGAAAATAACAGTTTGCTGTTAAAGGATGTTGACTAAAATAGCTACTAGCCTTGAAATGATAAGGTCGCACCTCAAATAAGTAGGACTCGTGAGAATGAAACCGTATTTACGTTGACCTAACAATAATCCTTTAGGGTGCTTAAGCTTACAAGCTTAATTATATACATTCGGGGTTTCCCAAGAGAATTTTATATTCTATTAAACCAAAGAAGTTTATAAACAAATGTGTGTGTGGGCAAACACCTTTAATTAAATATATTCTTAACAAGATAAAATATCAAGTCATACAATTTAAGGTATTGTACTTTTATTTATTATTTTTCTTGTGCAAACAATATAGCTTTTAATAAATTAGAAGAGTAATACGCTATTCTTCAATAATTATTCTGCGAGTAGTTTAGTTCTAATAATTTAATATTATATTATTTCTAGTTTTACTATAAAAAAACTCAAAATTTAATAAACAAGTACATACACAACAACATGTAGTTTATCGACTCAATCCTACTTGCAATAAATTGGAATCTCTTTTTCTGTTGGTTGAAATACTTTAATATAAATAAACAACTTTGAAAACTGATTTAAAAACTTAACCTTGGATTTCCAAACAATTTTTATTGACCTGTTTAAAAATTTGTACAACTTTTGCTGATTTTAAGAGATTTGGGAACATTTTCCTTTTATTTTTGTATACATAAATTTTTTTTTATCTCCAATTAATTTTAAGTTTTCAATAATTAAAAAAATATTTTCAGCAATATGTTTACTTGAAAATAAAAATATTTCAATAATACTGAAAATACTTTTGATCGTTACTCTACTTTCTGATATCACAATAGTTTCACCAACACATGAAGCAATTAAAAATAATTGAGAGCGCAAATCTATGGATAAATAGATTTTCCTTGTTATCCAGTTTAAATTACCTTCGTTTTGTGAGAAGCAAACGAAACCTTTATATAATAATGTTAAATAGATAATTAGTGGAAAATAGCAATGTTAATCCTAACTTTCATCTTTCCTAGAAACCAGCAGAAAGTTTGTTAATTGGTTTTTCCTAATTGTGAACATGGGGTGCGTGCAAATGTGTTGGAAAGTAAATTTTCTTTGTTGTTCTGTTTAATTAACTTCGTTGAATCAGAAGAGATAGGTAATAAATAAATGAAATACATTAGTAATTCTCTATCATAAAAAAGTAACGAGTTGATAACTACAAAAGTCAATCGCGTACATGAAAGCGTTAAGCCTGCTCACTTTTCTGTGTACAACGATTAAAAACTATTTATCAAGCTTTACACAGATATGTTTTTATAATTATCATTGTTATGAATCCTTCACGTAATACTAGAGTTTTCATGTACAAACATATTGTTATGATATAGAGAGCTCTTTTTCTCAGGGTCCTTATTTTTTCTTCGTTTGGTTCTTAATTTTTTTATTAAAACGCCATTTTCTTGACAATATTAATTTATTTATATTTTACTGTCATTACATTTATCAAACAAAAGACAAAATTTTTTTTTATACTCTCTTTTTTTATCATTTTCAAATATCACTACATTTTTAATATCATCACATTTCCCCTCCATATTAATATAAATTTTAAGCGTTTTATACTATAGCTTAAATTTTGATTAATATTAACTAAAATATACTCAATTGGGAATTCCATTACAATTTGATCGTTGTTTCTTTTATTTGTCTTATGTAATATAATAGATATTGTTTTGTTTCATGGTATACATAATATATTTTTTATGGTGTTTTTATTTTATGTTTTTATTCTAACCTCAATTATGTGAATTAGCGGTCTTGCACTTTGACATTTGTCGAACGTCATTTTGACATTAGGCAACAGTCATTTTTTTTCTGACATTAGTTAATTGTCATTTTTGACATTTGTTAATTGTCACTTTGACATTACATTATTTCAACAGAATAACAATTTAAAATTTAAAAGTTTAGTTAGCATTATTAACATTTTATGCAAGATTTTTTTTAATTGTTTTTTTTAACTCAGTATTCGACATTTTCATTTTATTTCACATTTCCTTCCTATTTCTGCCTTATTTTTCCAACTAGCTTTCATTCATACTACATTTATACAAATCATCTTCCACAACTTCTTAAGAAATTGCAAAAAAATAGTTTTCTTCATATAACTTAATTCCCAGCCTCATCTATCTACTTCAATATCATATTTTATCTTTACTTATTCATATTAAGGATCATATTTTGACCATTTCTTTTAATATTATCAATCATATCATTAATTATTTATTATTATTATCATTATTATTCTACTAACTTCATATTCAAATCTTCATAATTATCATCATTTTAATAACACTTGATTAATAATTATTTAACTCATTATGATTATCTTTAAGACATTCATTCAAGCATCATTCATACCTTCTTGTCAAACCTAATACGAAATGTTCCCTATTCTTCTTTGGTTATTTTTGTCAACATTGGCTTCTAATTTTTACTTTAACATTCTCTTGTAGCATTTATTCTAGTTCTTTGATTTTCTTTCTTTTTCTGTATTTGTAATTTCTTTGTTCCTCTCTGGCTCCTGATAGTAAATTCTTTAAATGTTCTTTCATTATCATTTTATATTTTTCAATCCTTATTTTGGATTTACTATCTGTCTTAAATATTTTATACCTCGATTCCTTATTTTTTTTTCTAGTCTTATTTTTAGATTTTCTTTCGACTTTGATCCCCTCCAACCTCTTATTTTCCATTGTTATCTTCATTTTGTTTCTTCTTTCCGCTTTTCTTGCTCTTCTTAGTTTATTCTGCCAATTAATAGTACATTTCAATTTTTCTTTATTATTATTGTTATTTTGATAATTTTGTTCTTTTTTGTAATTATTCTTTATCTTATTTTTAAGATTTGCCTTTCTTATTGGTAAACTGTTAATTCTTTCTTTTGGATTTATTCGATTGTGGTTTACTGCTGTTGATTTCTCTTCAACATTTTTGTTTATTTTATCTAATTCTATTTTCACATTCGGCTGGTAGTTTTCTTGTACTTTTTCTTGCTTCTTAATTTTCTTATTTATATCTGCATCCCTTATTTGTAACATGTTGATAATTTCTTCTTGGTGTCTTTCTATTTTCCTACGCATTTCATTCTGACATTCATCTATCTTATTATTCACCTCTTCTTGTATTTCACCTCTCATGTTTTTAACAATATTATCCCATCTATTCTCAAGATCTTCAAATTTTCTTTTAATTTCTTCAAATCTTTTCTCTTGATTATGATTAAATTCTTCAAATCTTTTAGTATTATCTTGTTTAACCTCTTCTAATCATTTAGTTTGGTCTTCTATTCTTTTAGTTTGGTCTTCAAATCTTTTAGTTTGGTCTTTAAATTTTTTATCTTGGTCTTGTTTCATTTCTATTAATATTTTAAGTAAATCTGGTTGTTGTTGTCTTATTTCTTTTTGCTCTTTATCTCCCTTTTCAACATCTCCCATGGTCTCCTCCATACTTGTACTTTCTTCTTCCACCTGTACAATTTCAATATTTTCTTCCTCTCCTCTGTCCCTTTTTCTACTATCTACCGATTTACCTCGCTTTGACATCTTTCCACTACCAACAGACAACTAACAAAATGATAATTATGTCTTTTATTTAACTTGCCCTACCACGTTGGAACGCCAATTTTTTTATGTTATGATATGGAGAGCTTTTTATCTCAGGGTCCTTATTTTTCTTCGTTTGGTTCTTAATTTTTTTTATTAAAACGCTATTTTCTTGACAATATTAATTTATTTATATTTTACTGTCATTACATTTATCAAACAAAAAACAAAATTTTTTTTTATACTCTTTTTTTATCATTTTTAAATATCACTACATTTTTAATATCATCACATTTACATTTTTAATATCATCATAATATTCATCAAAGATAGACATGTAGTTAAACAAATGATTTCAACGTTGCTGCCCTCGATCAGTAAAATTTCTCAAATAGGTAAAATGCAGCTGAAATCATCTTTTACCAGTTGTGTCATCAAACAAGGTTTATCTTTCTTGCTGTTTCAATTTTTCCCATGAGAAGCAAGATGAATAAATGGAACAATCATAAGCAGAATGTATTCAAGAATTATTATTTCTACTGAAACTCATTATTCGAATCTTCACTCTGTAAAGAAAGATAAAGAATGTCGGTAAGTACCGTTCCCGGTAAAGAGCAATTGTTGTAAATAAACCAACTAAATTTTGCTTTATAATGTTCGTAATACCTATCAGGCAATACAAAGTGGAGTCTTATAAACCCTGTCACTTACGTGAAATTGTACAGGACGATTAATGACGTAGATCATAACGGCATGTTCAGACTTGCCGTGAATGTCGCTAAATCTTCTCTGTACATCTCAAAATAGTAATTTAAAACTGCAGCAAATACAACATTTAGATTCAGCTAGTATATGACTTAATTTCTTACATTTTCTCAACACTGCCTCTTTGTAGGAAGATTAGAATCTGCACGTAACTGTTGTAGAATAACGTGGAATATGTAATGTAACCTTGTTTAATTAACTAAGATGCTACTTGGTCTTAGGCCGGCTAAACTCAGTGGGTGGCCTTGAGTGAGGACAAGAAGAAGTCATACACTTAATAAAACACAATAAATTGTAATTAATACTTATAGTGAAAAAAAAGCCAATCAAGGGCGCCAGTTTTCCAAAGGGATAATACATTAAGCACAAGAAAAATTCTTTAACAATTTCAGAAAAATAATTAATAATAAATAATGAAATCGGCTGAACAGATTAGAATCAAGGTAAATTACGCATTACAAATTATCAGAAATATTATTTAAAGTTCAAAACAAAATTTAATAAAAATATTCAAAATCAGAGAAATGTTAAATCTAAACTTTAATAAATTTTTTTTCAAATACAGTAATCTTATCACCTACACTACTTGTATGAATGTACAAACTTGCATATAAAATTTCCCAATCGTAAACTTTATAATTATATTTTTGTAAAACAGATTTTAAGAAAACCACAACTTAAGAAACGATAATTAAGGGTAAAAAACAAAAAACAAACTTACCTTAAAGTCGATATTTTAAAATTTTACAGCGCTGTAAAAATTGAAACCGGAGAGATTCTGCAACAAACTTGGCAGATAACTCAAAAAACCCCCTTAACCCACGCTTCCCAAGTGCTTTAATTTTCTCTATATTTCATGATACAACAAAGAAATTTGTAAAAAAAATTTTTAGCCAACGACGAGTTCGTCAGAATGCATTTAAGTGAAATAAAAGTATCCAACGGTAATTATAAGGAGTCGAATCAATTTCAATGTTGAAAACAAAATTGTTAAACATTGCAATTATGCTACATATCAATGCGTGCGAGATATTAACAGACGAGGATTCAGGCGATGAAAGTGACATCGATATAAACATTTTGTCGGTTTCTCAGTTACGAGCGGAAGCTGAATTTTTTGAAGAAAATGACGACGAAGAATGGCAAGCTGGAGATATGATTCCATTGTCCGAGCTTCGTAAACTTTCCAAGAACAATTTTGAAAAAATTAAAAATGAAACTTATAAGTAGAAAAAACATGATATAAAGAATTCACGGCTAGGTACAGAGTGGCTTAGTGTTTGTTTACCGTCAAACAAACTATATGAATGCAGAAGTAATAGAAATGTTAGTCAATTGTACCAATAATTATGCAGCTAGTAGGAACAGGAAATCAGATATTACAGTAGGGGAAATGAAGACGTTTCTTGGAATATTACTCCTGAGTGAGTACATTTCAATACCCCGAAGAAGAATGCTTTGGCAAAATTCTCCAGATTCTTATAATAATGTGGTGTCTCATTCCATATCCAGAAATCTTTTCGAATACATTTTGTCAAACATACATTGTTGTGACAACAATTTGGACAAAAATGACCGATTTGCAAAAATTCAGACATTTTTTAACATGATAAATTGTCAGTTTCTAGAATTTGCACTTATCGAACAATTTCATTGTGTTGACGAAGATATGATGCCATATTTCGGGCGACACAGCTGCAAACAGTTTATGCGAGGCAAGCCGTTGAAATACGGATATAAACTGTGGGTGGCAGCTACTTCCAGTGGGTATATTTCCTGGTATAAGCCATATCAAAGAGCAAAATTCGAAATTAAGAATTGTTACAAAGCTTTCGGTTTGGGATCCCCTGTAGTACTGCAGTACACTAACATTTACTATCTCAAAATATGTTCCAGTACAGCATTTACTTCGATATTTTTTGCACAACACTATCTCTTTTGGACATACTTACTAAAAAAGATATAAAATGCACAGGCACCCTAAGAAAAAAATTGACTTGAATGTTGTCCATTACCTTCTGACACAGAACTGAAACAAAATCGTCTCTAAAGAAAACTCTATAATTATTGTCAAGTGGTCTGACAGTAATCTGGTCTACTTAGCATTGAATTATTGTAGAGTTAATCCACTCATCAAGTTATACGTTATTCTCAGAAGTACAAAAAACGGAATTATAATGTCAAATGGGGGGCGTGAATCCAAGTGATCAGAACATTAGCTTGTATGGAATAAGTATAAGAGGTAAAAAAATGGTATCGTCCCCTTATAACGCACTTGATTAACGCATCTGAACAAAATGCATGGCAACTCCACCGAAAACAAGGAGGGAAACTGGATAACTTGTCATTCAGAAGACATGTTGCTTTGTCACTGATTCAAACTAACACGGAAGATAGAGGACTTAATTTAAGTAGGAGGTTTAACAAACTCCCTTCATTCGAAAATGTAGAACCAAAATACTACGGATTAGATCACCTAACTGAAGAGCAAGATAAACAAACAAGAATCAGAGTTTGTCACAAACATCTACAAGATGCCGCAAATGTAACGTAACGCTTTACATCAGATTTGAATTAAGCTATTTTTTTCTTTTCATTTATTTTTTACCACAATGTTTATACAGTGAAACCTTTATAACTCAAAATCTAAGGGGCACGATTCAAGTTATAAAAATTACGAGTTACGGAAAATTACGTGCAACTGATATTGAAATGCAAGGGGACGCTACAAATTTCGAGTTACAAAAGTTCGACTTATGAGGGTTTCACTGTATTTTGTTATCTGTATTTCTAATAAATTTTATAAGCAGTTACTAGCAGTTTAATATTTTGGTTTCTGTTGTATATATGTCCCCTATCCTTTTAAAAAGACTCTCATTATTCAGAAACCTATGGTACTAAAATGTAACTATACATATATAATTCAAAATTAATTTAAAATCCAACAAAAAATATATCTGAGTGTATCTGGGTTAAATGTTTAAGGACGACCATGTTGAAATACTAGACATAGGTTCCAGATGTGCAACAAATACGCCAGGACAGAGCAGAAAATTTCTTGAACGGAGGAAAACGTGCATCAAAGAATTAAACTGGAGTAGAACGAAATCTTGAGTGTTTGTCATATTACCCAGCGACTAAATTGCGATGAACAGAATTTTCAGCCACCGACCCTCCACATTTAAGTGCTAATGGAACAAAAAATCTACCATGAGACCTAGGAAAACAAGAACAAATTTTGCTTACCCTCGTTGAGTTGAGGCTTGGCACAAAATCCAAAAACAAATTGTAGCCCGGACACAGCACTCTCGACGCACTGCATCTTCGATGAATTCTGCCGTGCTACCCCTCTCTCTTCAAGCTCGGAACGTCGCATCAAACCTCAAAGACTAGCTCCCAGCAACGGAAATCCCGGTTCTCGTAAATTAAAAAATTAACTTGGGGATAAAATTTCTGGTAACCCACATTATGATAAGTAGCAAGGAAATAAGTAGCAACCGATAAACTTCCATCTCCCACAAGGACATAATTGAAAATTACAGTTAAATAGAGATGAAATCGAATAAGGTTAACAAATGAATAGGTAAGGAATTCCCACTTTAATTCATTTTGGTTATAGTAGAAACAAAAAAACAGTCACATATGGGCTACATGTAGATTCATGAATAGGTAAGAATTTACATACCAAAATTACACCTGACCACTTATCCGAATCTCAAAGACGAAACGTAGGGAAAGTTGCGAAGTAATAATTATGTAAAGGTAAAATATAATGTAAAATCACAATAAAAAGTTGATGATCTATGATAAAGTAAAACAGAAATACAAGTCACAACAATCATAAACATTCAAACGTATGAGGAATTATACCCTGTGTTTCGCTTGCTACCATAAATAAATTTGAAAAATTTGTCAGCCTAAAATTGATCTCCAGATTAAAGAAGCAACAAAAAAAATAATCAACCTAACAGTGTGCACTTATCACTAGCAAAACATTCCTCCAAATTAGAGAAATTATCAAAAAATTACAAGAACACACCGAAAGCACAGACTTAATATAACTATGTCCAGAAAGTAAGTTTATTTTCTATTTCCCGCCGTTGCAGCGATGCGATCGCAGTTCCGCGCATGCGCGGCAATGACCGTGTATCGTTACTAAGCGATTGACGCCATTTTGAGTTAGTT